>JALLOT010000900.1:0-10783 GCA_036939595.1 Thalassiosira livingstoniorum
ACTGATTAATCCCATGATGCTACCATGTCTGCACCAGCGACAGCTGCTTCAAGTTGTATTATTTAATTTGATGAGAATTCTGGCTTTGACCATGTGTGCATAGCATGATGATGTTGTATGGTACTTACTATAGTACTCATGGTAGTTAGAAAGTGCTTGCTATGTACTGACTGATACTTAATACTCTCTCTAGAGAGAAGTAGAGGTAGGTAGGTAGGTAGGTAGTTACCTTAAATAATAATATCAGGAGGACAAGATACTCCCATACTTAAAAAGATAATATATTTATGAGTAATTACCTCTTGCTCTAGTTCTAGTGAGGTACAATAATACCTATTACTACTTACTTAAGCTGATTCTTGAAAAATATTCAATGAAATGTGAATGGTGCAGGGATGAATTTGTTAAAAAAGGAGTAGGAATAAAAAATGTGTCAATTTGATGTAATTAACAAAGGAACTAGGATATTATATATTATGTGTAGCTTACTGTGGATTCAGCATTATTTGATTTATGTATGTAGAATAATCAAAAAAAGTCAAAAAAATGGGTTACCAGGATGATAACCCCTCTGTTCCCAACAAATTTTTGGTCAATCCAACAAACATAAAAGTTGCAATTGTACCCATCATCACACAACAAATCCACCAGAAACCCATCTCCTTCCTTTTTCCAAGAAATACACAATTTCAAATCATGCTCACTTTGGAAGCCAATGGTTTGTTAATGTATTGAAAATTTTCCCCAATGACAATGACCCAGTTATTCCTCAATTTTTTTGCACCTGCACAACCAACAATTCAACCTTCCAAAATGCAATTTTGTTTTTCTTTCAGTTAGGTTCTTATTGGATTTAATGCAACAGAAACCCTCCAAAAGGTTTTCAAATGCTCCTTGTCATATATTCTGGAATAAGGTGATAACCTGTTTAACCAAATTGTAAACTTTTATTGCCAATAATTGATTGAAATTATTAGCTTTAAACCACAAGTTCATTTTTAACTTTTAAAGGATCCCATTTGTAATAAGAGAGACCAATCATTAAAACTATCTTATTGTTTGAAAATTTCCCTGAAGTGATTGTGGTAAACTCTACCAGTGTTCCTTCCGTGAAGCTCTCATATTTATTGCCAATATAAAATAAATCTTTTGAAACTCTCAAGTAATGAACAGATTGAATAATTGATTGGCCTGGCTTCCTCAAAGTTTCCAACCTTCTGATGTGCTGACTTGAATGATCCATCCCCTTCCTATGGCTAGCAACACATATTGCTGTTTTTTGGTTTTTAGTTCACAGCACTATCAGATGTAGTCATCCTAGGAAATCTGTCTTGTATTATTTTAAAGTTCTTATTTAGTAAAAAAATCTTACAATTAAAATTAAAGTACTATTTGACATGGAGGACAAGAAAATATCAACCAGCAGCTGCAAACAGAGTCTTATTCCTTTGTGTTCCATGCTAGTAGACCAATAAAATAGCCTTTGACCATTTTTTCTTGCAAACTGATGTAGAATACAAAGAGGTGAGACTTCTTATAATAGCCTTTGGTTAAGACTATACTGAAGATTTGGCCAAATGATTTTTCTCCCCCTCATAAGATAGTTCTGTCACATTGACAAAGGTGTCTGTTACCAATTTGCAGGACAATAAATTCTGGATGTCACTGTTTTGATACCTTGTTTATCATACATTGTTGTCCCACCAAGCACAATCCATTTTGGACACTTCCATCACTGCCAACATCAGAAGAATCAATATGGACACATAAAAAATGGAGCTTGGTTGTTTTTATTGTGTGCTCAGACTTGAGAAGAGCTTCAAACGAATTGCACTCATTCTCATTCATCACAGATTTCAGAGCAATATCAATAGACTTTGTCAATATCATCATATCTTTGATGTTCTTTGAGTATTCCACCAGTTGTGTTGCCTGCCTTAGTTTGTGATGTGTTCCAGTTTATCACGGTTAGTTTGACCTAAAGCATAAACTATAAACTAAAATATGTCTTCAGATTACATCTTTTCTAATCATTCTTCTCCCAAATCTTTCTCCTTCTGATACAAAGCATCTATTACTGCTGCCAACTCCTCTGTATTTTAACAGCTCCATATCTATATTTGCCAATTTTGAATCTGAATCTGCATCCCCCCAGACACAAATACCCAGAGCTTTTTGTTTGCAGTACCATTCAAATCAAATTAAAACATCAGACTTGTTTCAGTGATATAAAGTGTCTGTCAGTTAGGAAAAGATAAAAACTCTGATTGATCATCCCCTCTCTCTTTTCAAGCTTCATCATGGTCACAGGAACAGACTTTTGCAGAATCATCAATTTTCAAAAGTTAGAATTGTGATTGACAGGCTGATTTCAGAGGGAAAGATACATTAGAAAGCACAGAGAAAGCAGCCATTGGATTATCTAAAATGGAGATGTTCTCTGGAGGCCCTATTGGAAAATTCTTTTTGTGGGTCATTGACTGAATATGCAATGGCTGGCATTTCTGACTTTCCAACACATGATATTTTGGTCATTGATGAGTTCAATGTCATTACCCTGTCTTCTAAAAGTGACTGTACCAGCAGGCATTTAATACCAAGTTGAATACAAAATTGGTGTGTATGGTTCTCTTTTTGAGAGTACTATAATGAAATGCATTAATGCACCAATTTTAGTGACATATTTAATTGTATGCTTTTTAGGAAGCAAAATATTACGTCAATGGCATTTATATATTTCATTGTTAACCAACACATCATTTTTCCTGCTGATAGTAGGTAGCTGTAGTTCTGGGTCATTTACTTGGAGTGTTGAGTTAGAAGATTCATTGGTGGTGATGGTGACAGCTGCATAGAGTTCATGGTTGCAAGGAATTCAAATGAAGTGGACGTTTGTCATTGCCCCTTCTTCTGTCTGGTGAATCTCAGTTAATCTAGTGAACCTGCATGCTAATAAGTTAAACATGCACCAACAAGGTATCTACTTAAAAATTTTTTAGGCCAACTTTAGAAACATTTGGGACAGTTCTCTGGTGGGTATAGCACCCCCAAAAATTTTTACTCATTTGAAAGCTATTATTTTACAAAGAACAAATATAGATTTATGGGGATATAACCATTTATCATGTTTTTGTTTTTGTTTTTTGTAAAGTTTTTTGTTCAATTTAGTAATTACAAACCTGCAAAGCAAGAGCTGCAATTACTCATTTACTCTTTACCCTCACCAGGCCCATTTACCTCTACCCTTGGTGATTACCTGGTAAATAAATTTTTTACCTGTAATAATTACTGGGTAATTACTCAGCTCTAAAATTACATGGGTAAAAGGTAAACAAGGCAAATGAGGGTAAATGAGAGTATATGAGGGCAAATGAGGGTGAATGGACATAAACACCAAAAATAAACATAAGTGAATTATTTTCATGAGATAACCTACTTTTTATCAAACAACAATGTTTTTAAAGTTTTTTTACTCAGAATATTGGAATATATAGCATCAACTGACCCAGATCTGAGGTACATAAATGGGTTTGGATAATTTAATGTGTTTGAAGAATATGGTAGATGGTAAATGATGGAGGTAAAAGTTCCATTTACCATGGTAAACAGGAAAGATAAATTCTTGATTTATCCCCAGTAAAGGGTGCCCCAGCCTAGACTAGATTTACCTGGTAAGTGTGGAGCATGTATTTATTTTAAATGTTCTTGTCTCAATGAGCCACCGCGTATCACTTTTTATTGAACTTTTAATCCTTTTTCATGGTATTCACAATGACAAATCCCCCAATGCCATGTAATGAGTTTGTTCAGACCAAGCTTCATACACCAGCAAATACTTTCCAAGTTGATTGTCAGGGTTTGCAATAAATGGTCAGCAATTTTTGGAGAAGATTGCAATGATTGTATCAAGTTTTTGCATTAAAAATGTATTTCACAAATTTCTCTTCTACAGCCACCCTCACTTCAAATGGCTGTTTAATCCTCAACAATAATAAATGGTAATCTAAGTTTTAGAGAAATCATTTCCATTGAGATGATCAGGACCAATATAAATTAATGTGGTCAACAAAACAAAAGAAAACTTTTCAATTATCAACAGCAAGCAGAAACATTGTTCATTGGTCTTTGCACAATCCTATTCTTCTTTTGCAACAATCAACAATGATGAGAAAAAGTAACACACGGCAATATTGCTTTGACATTTGGAAGGGGCACACCAATGCACTCACTTCGGCAACTGGTCAACACCTTTATTGTAGATAATGCTTTTAGTGGCATACAGTTTGTTTTCAAGTTTCAAGACTCAAGGCTGTGGAGTATGGAGCCACTATGAGCCACTATGAGCCACCAAAGAGCATGCTCATGTTGAGATAAAGAATTTTTCAAAGTGAAAAAACATACATCATAGAAAATGTAATTGTATCCATTTTTTGCCTTAGTTTGTAACGTTGTTGGTGGTACCAAACCTATATTTGAATGAGTCTCTAATTTTCAATTGATTAGAAGATACAGAGCTATGAATTAAATTCAATGCGAATCAGAATGAATTCAAGTTGCTGTCAAGCTGATGAAGAATATGGTAGAGGGTAGATGCTGATCTGTGGTTAACCACTGGTTAATAAAAGTTGATGATAAAATGCCACTTGAGAAGATTGGGTTGAAATGAAGGAACAGAAGTCAATGCAAATTTAAATTTCAATGTATATCTTGAGTGTTGAGATGCAAGAGGTGCTTAATACTGTTTGCTTGGTTGTTGGATACTGGTTTGAATGATTTTTTTCACATTTGATTGTGGTATGTGACAGCACAGGTTGGTTACTGTTGCTTGTAATCCACACGCTTTCACTTGCAATCCTCCAATTGTGATCTTTTTGTCAAAACTATTTTATGATACTCAGTGGATCCTACCATATCTGAATAAGTAATATGGTAGAGGTAAGCAGTTTTTTAGAGGGTGACAATGACATTGAAGCCATAAAAATTAATTAGATCAATGATGCTGCTGAACATGAATATTGCAGTCAGTTGCAAGAGGTTCCAGAAAAGCAGAAGATTTGAATCCTATTCTGGAACTTTCTGGATTCTGCCCATTCAACCCCCCTAAAAAAGAGATGGCTTTGGTTTTGATTGCAGGAGATGGGATGGTGATGAATGAATGCTTTTTTGGTTTATTTGTTTTGAAATATCAGAGATGGGTTGTTGGATTTCTTTGTATTTAGCTGATGTGTTGGTTGTTATGTTGAGATTGAATTGTCAATGTGAGCCAAAGTGAGATGCAAGCCACCCGGAGGAGTTATTCTTTGGAAAATAGTAATAATTTGATATCAATAGATTTATTTTATTATTTATCTAGTTTTTTTAGCAGAAGGATTTATTACCAGCTTGTTAGCTGGCTATTATTGTCAACTTTAGACAGATGTGGTAGCTTGACATTTCTTCACTCCAGTTTTATAGTACATGTGTACTTATTGTGTGTACCTTCCTATAATTGTGTAATGTGCAAAGGAATGCCCTTGAAGAAATTAAGTACACAAAAAACATGTCAATCGTGCTTTACTACATAGTAATCTTAGTGCTTCATTTCCTGCAGCCATAAAATGTAGCTGTGATTTTGCATTGTTAATTTTGGTAACAGAACTCTATTTTTCAAGTCAACAAACAATACTTACAATTTTGTTCCTTTGTGTAGAATGTAGACAGCTATTGACCAAGTTGATGTTCAATTTCACAGTACAAAGATGCTTTGCAAAGATTGAAAACTGAAAATTAAAACTATGTCGGGGAAAATAATGCCAATAGTAAATGAACACTTGACATCAGAAATTGGATAAAGTTGAACTATTAAAGGTTAAAGTTGATATTATCTTACAACTTCATACAAAAGAAAAGTAATTGCAAATATTTTCCCATCTTCATCCATTCTTTTAAGTGAATCTACAATACAATAATTGTAAAGTTCAAAAGTACAGTTGTTTTATTTTGTGCAAAATTAAAAATAAAAAATAAAGATATCTTTTGAATTATCAATAAAATTCATTAATTGGATTTCTTAAAACCAAGTACATCAAATATTGATGCTTATGTGGTACTTATCCCAGTATTATTAGAAAGAATCACAGTTAGTATTGTTTAGTTCAATGTTGTTTTAAATATGTGGTCATAACAAGACAATTATTTTTAATAGACTAAATTCAAATCAACATGTACTGAATTTTTTCAAAATCATTTGCTCTTGCTGAAATAAGATGCAAACTAATCACACAAATAAACAAATCACCTATACATCTATGTTGTAAAACTCATTATCCTTCTTGTGGCCCATCACTGTATTGAATTACTCTTCCAAATCTTAATTACAATATTCCCTTTCCTGAATCAATTCTAGTATGTAATGTAGTGCTATGGTGTTACCTGAATGCAATGGTGATTGCTAGCCTTACTCAGCCGGAAAGTTACAAAAATGTGTGATACATATTCTTGGAACAAATTTTGTGATTTTACCTCTCTTTATTTCAGAATTGGTTACTTAGAATTTGAAAAATGAAGTACCTTAAAGTAAAGTAATTACATAACCAATGAACTTTCAAGAGTTACTTTTTATGAATATTCAAGGTAGCTTTAGTTTTTCAAAAACATAGTTTTATGGGGGGTTCTTTCACCAAGTGGCCAATTTTGGGTCAAACTTCCAAAGTGCAAACTTTGCTTACTTTACTTTGAACCCTTCCTGCTTGGAATGAAAAAAACCTTAAAAGTAAATGATGTCTTTTAACCTAATACAGATGAATTCTATGAGTTTGGAAATCAAACAGAGATTGTGTTTTTTCATCTAACTTACAAGTTTCTGATTTTGAAATGATTTTGCCCTGCAAGAAATTTTGTCAAATACTAATTAGCAAATACTTTCAAAACATCCATCGGGAAAATTGTAGATTTATTTGCACAATTATTCACATTCACAATGTTCCTTGTTGAAGTTATTTCAAAGCTCAAAGGTTTTCTTGAAATGATATGAATGGTCATGTTGTCAAACTTCCCTGACAATCATAGTAAAGCTTCAAGTTGAACTATAATGAAGCACAATTTCTTGTAAAAATGAATGAATATCAATCTGAGAAAACATATTGATCCAAGAGTAAAGTTCAACTAGGGGTTTACGCAGTGTCAAGATAAACACTTATCTCACTTTAGGTAGTTTTCAAGACCTCTTGCTAGGAGTACAGCAATAAGCACAGTTGCAACTTAGGCAACATTTCAAGGTACCCACAAGTAGTTTCAATGTACAAGATTGTACCCTGAACTTGGTGGTTTCTAATATTATTTTTTAGGATAAAAGTACGTTTTTGTTTAAATTATTTTAAGATCCAAATTGTTTTAGAAACAAAGTTTTTGATTTATGTAATATTTTGGGAATTTAACAGTGTTATGGTTCATAGAAATATCACCATATTAAAGAAGAGTGAGAGGTGTAGGGGATGTGAATCAAGTATCTATAGTACACAGAGAGCACTGCATGACATCTCCTATACCTCTGAGGATGAAACAAACACAAGAAAAGTGGCTTTGATGTGATCAATTTTACCTATTTTATTATGGTAACATTTTTCTAATGAACAACATTATCAAAAGAAAAAAATAGAAGGAAATTGGGAGTGTTAAATTTTCATAGTATAGAGAAGTGTAACCATGTAAGTAAGTTAGTTACTACAGAATTTAATCAAATGAAGAATGTAGGAATTAGTATGGTTTAAGTATTCGTTTTATGAGCCAGGGGCTTTGACTGTCTGCAATTAGCCCAACAAATACCCTGTACATACTTCAACATTGACCTTGTTTATTATTGTAAGATACAATAGATAATCACTGTTATTCAAATTGTTGGATGGTGAAAATGGACTATTGTAGAGAGTCAAAAAGTTTAATTTTTGAGGTCCTTTGACGTTCTAAAATGTCACACAAAATCTAGGTACCATAGAATCAACATAAGAACAGTACACTGAAGTTTATCATTTTCTCTAAGTTTCAGGTTTTGTGAACACCTACCTATGATACTATTGCATGGAATTGTAGATTAAAGTAGGTAATGAATCAATTCAGAAATGATGTAAAATGTATTTCCAAGGACTTTATCCAACTATATTCAAAAGCTCTGCATTGACCTAGGAATTGTTCATGTGACAATAGCTTAATTTGGTGACTAATGTTTGTCTAGTGAAATCTAGTACGAGGTGTCAATACAATTTGTGTCAAAAGATACAAAAGTTTGACATGAGTCAAAAACAAACCAGTTTTTGCATCTTACCTAAGAGATCATATCAAAAATGACATCTTTTGAAAAGATTTTGACTATTTGAGTTTGATTTTTTCCTTTTTGTTTGTTGTTTGTTGTGATTGTGTAGTATTTTAATATCTACCTTTAAATTGAATCCCAGTTCACATTTTTCACCAAGACAGGATAATTAAATATGATTCATCTACAATATGGATGCCAAGAGGGATGGGTGGGAATGAAGTCAATATAATTAGTCTATTTCACAGGCATTTAATTTCTGCCCAGGTTGACTTGTATCCACAAGAAAAATACTGAACTTCTTTTTATTACAAACACACAAATCATAAATTTAAAAGGATAAGTTTTTACTTGATTCCATGCACATTCTTTCCCATTTTCTAATTTCATGTGGAGGTCATCTCAAGTGAAATGTAGGCTAAGTACTAGGGATCAGCTAAAATTAATCTAAATAATTTTGTGAGAGTAAAATTAGAGAAGAAAATGGCTGATGATAAGCACATGTTCTATAAATGTGCTTTCTTGGTACAGTTTTTGTCTTGGCACATTATGTGCTAAGGGCACATGTAATTTACTTGTTGTTGGCATGGAATGTGCCAAAGACTGCAGGACAGCTACAGTAAGGACAGATTATAAAAAGGTTGCCTTGGCTTGAACTATCATAGGTAGTGGATCCCTACGTAAGTGGAGATTGTCTATAATATGAAACACAACCTTGTCAGGTGCTACTCATTTGTGTGCTCATACAAAGAGCATTGGGGTGTTTTTTATATGCTGATAATGTGGGTACATTCACAAAAGATGGGTGCCAACATAAGATTTGGAGTGATCATTTCCCAAGTTTCTTGACCATGACATTGTTTCAATCTGAACTATTGTTGTGCTTTGCCATCAAGCATCCAGAAATTGTAAATTTTTATTGAACATGATCACTGATGTTTGATGTTGCTAATGGCAATGTCCACTGTGGTGGAGTTGTCAATATAAATTTCTTCCAGGGTAAGCTTCAATATTTTTTCTTGTTTGGAATTAAAAAAAATAAACCAATTCATCTTCAGTCACTGAGGCTGCACCAAGGCAGAGGATGGTGCAGAGGACATGGATAACATGATTACATTTATATTCAAAACATGAGCTATGAATGTCATGCAAATCATGTTTTTTTGTATTCAAACATATACAATGTTATATTTAATTTGTTGTCTATCACAGGGATGTTTAAGATGTGTTTTCAAATGTCCTGTAGCTTTAGTTCAATTTGGTTTGTGAGACCTCAATTTGTTAATTGAGTTTATAGGTGACTACTACTGTTTTTATGGTCTTCTCTAGTAACATTCTAAAAAAGAGGCTTGATAAAGTTTTATATAACCATGATCATTGTTACATTAATCATTTTTCCACACAAACCTTTACATATAGAAAAAAAAACACATATCATCAATGGGCAACTTAAGGTGTAAATCAGATACAGAATAAACATTTCAAAAAGTATTTTCATCTAATTCAATTGGAATACTCATTCACTGAATGATAACAAATTTTAACTTAGTATCACCTACTTTCATGTCAATCCAAAAGATCCAATGTAATTTTAAGACTAAAGTTTATATAATATAATTTGATACAAAACAAAAGTGTTGCAGTGCAATTAACGTACTCTGTGAAAAAATTAAAGATAGAGCACATAGAGAACATTTAAGCAGAAACAAACAGGTGTTAGTCATCATTTTTTGAATGACCAGCACAAACCTTGCTAATTGGTCAAAATGAGCATTGATCTCCTACTGACATTGAACACTGACAAATAATACAAAAAAATTGTTTTATCCTTTACACATCAATGTAAGTGATCAAACAAATAATTTATTGGCAGAAAATAAAAATCATTTCATGAAAGGAACATCTAATATATGGTACACATTGATGAAACACAGACTTACATGATAGCTCAAAAACATTTTTATGCACAGGCTAGTTGCCTTAGCAAAAAATAGAGAAAAATCAAAACATGAGATCTCATCTCCCCTCATTCCTTGAGATTGAGACAGCCAGAATGTTTGAATACTTCATTTCCACATACTAAACTGTATGATGACAAACTTTGCTTTAGTAACCTCTCAACAGACCCAAATTGCCAGGAGTAAGTCATGATGATGACAACATTTTACATTTCAAACTCACTAACAGACAGAAATGTGTTCTGCATCTGAGAACATGCAGTTCACACTGCACCCTTAACCATCAAATCTTTGAAAGGATGTGGGTTGGTAAAATTAAATTAGTCAAACATGGACAGATGAACAAATCCAAAAATAGTATAGTAAAAACAAATAGTCAACACATCAATCTCAACCTTGATTATCAATCATACCCACCTATCTTCATCACCCATTGTCTGCTACTGTAGCTGCAACAAACAGAGCATCCATTGTGGCACAAATGAAATAGGCAAGTGAGTTCATAGTATATTTGTTTGATAAACAGTAGATTGATAAA
>JALLOT010000901.1:0-17069 GCA_036939595.1 Thalassiosira livingstoniorum
AAGCACAATGCACTTAAATACTGTGTGATAGTTCCTAGGGTGTAGAGGGATAATAGGCAATGGCCATAATCCATGATGTCAACACGCAGGGTGTCAACCAACCAAGATACATCCACAAGCAACTTTACCACACACTCTGATTAGAACCACAAAGAACCATGCTTATCATAATCCTCATTTTGCTTTGGATTTATCTGAGAGAAGGGAGTCCAGGCATATTTATTTTGATCACTGAAGTAGTTGGCAATTGTTGCATCAGACTGGGAAATTGTGCTCCTTCCCAGGGGAGTCAAGCAAAGGAAACTGACCCTCTCATACCTTCCTTTGTATGGGCAAGGTAGGATATGGAGAGTGCTATCCATTTCCTTCATTAAATCAAAAAATTTCATGGCTGATTGAATGGGATGGAGTTTGGGGATGGAGTCTTTTGACAATTCTGATTTGATAATCATCAATAGGAAGATAATTTACTGAGTATCATTGACAGGAGGTGCAGTTACAGTTACCTCATGCAAAACCACTGAATTGGTAAGAGTAGAAGATGATGACTGCCAAAGAGACAAATGATGTTGGGTGGAAATGGAGGAATGAGGAGTCATTTCAAAATAGATCAGAGCTAGAGCCATAGTGTTTTCAAAGTCAGAGAGTATTCAATATTGTTGTCCTCAAGGCAATATTCCTGCGTTTTTTCCTTCTCCAGTGCTGGTGAAATGAATGTTGTTTCCTCCAAATTCAATAGAAAGAGCACCCCAGCAGAATGCCTTCCACCAACTGACACCCTGCTAGAATCATTAGAATTGCCATCACTAGGAAAGGTTATATCAACATCTTCTGTATTATTGTAAACCATGCTACCATCAAGACAGTTTGATTTCTTCAAATTCTGACAAGAAAGATCAAATGTAATGTTGTCATCATACTCTGCAGTCTGAGGAGATTGGTGCTGTTCTTTCCAATCTTCCTTGTCATCTAGTACAGCAGATTTTTGTTTTGAGTAGCTGCCATCAGATCAACACCAGTTTTTGAATCAGGATTTGAATTTAAAGGGGATTCCCCTTCCAAAGTACCATGGGTATTACCAGTTCCCTCTATTGTTGGAGCATCATTAGACTTGACACCAGACAAAGACTTCTCACTTTACCTCTCATTCTTGCCACCAGAATTATTCCAATCACTATGATCCACCAACTTGCCACCAAAGCTGTCCAATTTATGGTACTTTGATCCACCAAGTTACCTTCATTGAGATCAGAGGAAGCCTTTCCATTAACATCCCTGACATCATTCCCAGCCTCATTAGAACCAGTTGCATTTGCAGCACAAGATGTGCTGTTTCCCTCAGAAGAACCTTTGATGGAGTGTCCAACAGTGGACCAGCTGCCACAACACAGGTTTTAAATTTATCACCAGAAGTATTATTCTGTTTCTCACCCCCAGAGCTCACCGACATCAAGTCCAGCTCCAAAACAGTTACCTCCACATCATCAAGATGCACAAAGGGACCATTTCAAAGCATAATTGTAGATTTTGAGGGAGAGAGATCATACTCCTCCTCTTCACCTTTATCATCACCAAGAGAGCCATCAAAACCATATGAATTATGCTCCTTTGCATAAGTATCAGTGGAGTTAGACTTAGAGGGATGGGCAGCTCTTCTATCATGAAAAGAAAACCATTCAGAACCATCCTTTGCTGTGGATTTAGAGGTGGCAGCAGTAATATTCACCTGCGCAAAGAATGATGTCTTAGCTTGCTGGGCTTGCTTTAAAGCCAACTTAGCTGCAGTAGTTGACTTCATTCCATCTGAAAGATTGGGTTTTCTTGCCAAGGAAGTTGCTGCAGCATGGGAGGAGGCCATGGTATGGGCGAGAGGAGTAAGGTTTGGTGTCTTCTCAGGAAAATCAGACTTTTTGGCCTCATGATTCATCTCCAACTGCAAACCAGACATGGCTGAAGCTGAAGATACAAATGCTTTGGAGACATAAACTCCCATATTCTTGGTTGGGGCAGATATGAAGATGTCAGCTCCTTTAGTTCTTTTGCTGCATGGCTTGCTTTTTCAGCAAATGATCCCAAGGGAATGGAGATAGAGGAAGTGATGACCATGGTGGTAGGGTTGGGAAAAGAGATAGAAGGTGGCAACTATATGAGGTGGATGGAGAGTGGTGAATGTAGGAGAGAAGTAGCAAAGTTTGATGAAAGAACACCTAGGTAGTTGTGGTGCAAAGAGCAAGGTGTGATGAATAATGGCTTGTTTCTGTGGGGGAAGCCAGACCAGGATTGATTCTGATGGATGTAGAGAGCAAGTATTAGTATTCTAAGTACTTATTGAGGAGGGGAGAAGAGGAATTGATGAGGTTGGGCACAAAAATAATGTGTACTTTTCGTTTAGACTAGTCACGATAAAATAATACAATTCTACAGACGTAAGTAAAACCAATACCAATCGCCACGTGCAACCAACCTCGAAATTCAACAGAAACTCACCGCCATTTCCGCCCGAAATCCATCCATCTGACGACGCCATCGCCGAGCTTGGGGATTCGAAGCATCAAAAAACCTTCATCTACCAAAAATAACCACGTACAAAAGATCCTGACTTTGGCCAACAAAGGTGGGTCATACAGGAGATAAAAACACACCGAAAATTTCCACAAAAAACGGAAAACACCATCTTCGACGCCTCGCAAATCATTGCAAGGCATAAAACATATACCAAACTTTACCAAAAACAAGAAGACAGAAACCATAGTCTACGCGAGCACCATACAACACTATCTTTCACACATCTCACATCCATCGGAATCAGTACCACCAACATAAAAACAGCCTTCTGGAACATACGAATGCACCATCCAAGAAGAACAGGAACCAATATATACCACGGCACTTCTACGAGAGCCAAACCAACTAGTTTCTCAAAATAAGCCAAAATCCGCGCCATTTTAAGTCAGGAGGAAACTAATCCGAGCCAAACTCAACAGAAAATCTCTCACGTAATCTACACGACGGAAGCCAACCGCGCCATCCACCACACGTAGTATATATTAATTCCAACACAACAGCACCACTATCGCCATATAGGCATCGCCAACTGAATGCATTCAAGCGCTAGGATAGATCAATGAGTACCTTTAAAAGTCAGTAATATTTCAAGCCATGAATCAGAAGAACAACAACTCAGTGGCAATCATCAAGCATCCAACAACATCATAAAAACAAGTTCAACACCATCAATCAACAACAACGCTGCCAACGCCGAAATACATACAACTCTGGCGCACCGCCATCACAATCACTCTCACGATACTGTCTATGATGTCGCCACGAGAGAAACTACTACTACGATTAACTACCAACGAATACCCGCTAAAAAGGGACTACCACACCAGGGAAATTTTACCTGACAAATTCCAACGCCAGCAAGAGCCGGATACGACGTCCACGACCATGCCGGTACTAGCTGGATCAATCGCCGACGGAGCCGACGGGAACACACGCAACGACGGCAGTAACTCAAACAAACGGGGGGCAGATAACACACAGGACGACACCAGTGTCAAATCAAGCAGGACTACAGAAAATATGGAGGAGGAAATCAAGTTCGTTCTAGAGGGGGAGAAGGATTCGGTGATGAAAGAGGCTGATAAAGGGGAGGTAACATCGGGGGGAGTTGGGTTTGCGGCTGGAACGAAGGCAGGAGGGGCTACGCTTCTATCCCCAGTAGCAGACACCAACAGTGCAATCGCTGATATGAATAATCCGAAGAGCTTGGGGCAGTCGGGGGGGCAAAAAGACTAAATCAAGCAGCATTCTTCGCAAATCAGCTAAAAGTCTACAAAGTGCAAAGGATTCTAAGCTGTTGCAGTACGAGAATGTCATCATTGAAGCTAGAATTCTCTTGAACGGACAAGATAATCCAGCACAGTTCATCGATGCCTTGAGGATGATGATGAAGAACTTTCACTACGTCGATCCGGAGGCAACAATCAGGCCAATCGACCTACTCAGCAAGGGGAAGCCGATTACTAAAGAGATGGATATTCCTGAGAACATGACGCAGCTTGGCAACTACTTTGCTATAGAGGGAGGGGATAATGCATTCGAAAAGAAAAAGAACAGGAAAGCAAAGGGAAAAAATGGACAGAAGGTCCCGGGGCAGCCTGATTACAACGATCCGCAGGTGACGTTTTATTTTCCGCTGTCTTCAAACGTTGAGACCTCACAGCTGATGAGCAGATGTGTCTTTGAGTGGCGAAGGCATGGGGGCAAAGCTTTGAAGGTCAGGGAACTCCAGTGCTTCACATCCATCACTCCATTTTTTATGGTGCTGCACTTATACAACTACAATTATATTCCTACGCTCATCAAGGAGATTGCAGTTATTCTGGACATGGCAAAACAGCTTATGTTCAGCAAAAATCAATTAACAAAGGAGGAACTAAAAGTGCCGGTGCCAGAGGTTAGCCTGAGGAAGAATGTTCCAAGGCTACCGGGGGTGGATACGCATGTCTTCGACAAATACACTGAGCAGCAGCAGGCAGGGCAAAAAGTGTTTCATTTGGAGGTTGCAGCAGAGGACAAGGACTGGGCACTTAAATTGATGAAGGGAGCAAAAACATGGGGTCTGTGGAAGGCATTCTGGGGAAAATGGGCTCATGCAACGGAGCCACTAGAGTGGGGAGCGTCTGGGGTGGAAGTGAATGCGCTTGCCGACATGTCACAAGCTCACACAGTGTACAATGTCTCAATGACTACACAACAACTTGATGGCATCACCAACATTGACAAAGTTATTCCACTGAACGACGAGGTAGGCGACAAAAAGAAGGAGATTACCTTGCGCACCATCTTGTACAACTTGATCAAATTGAAAAATGGGACAACCCTCTTTGCAGAAGTTCATCAGGGGGGGCCGCAGGCAAGGGTGGATGCAGTCTTCCACAATTCGGAGGAGGCGGATGGGACGGTGGCAACCTTCAATAAGAACTCGGCACTCTATGTGAGGGAGACATTGAAAGAGCAGGAGATGGAAGAGGAACTCATTGAGAAAATCATTGACAAGTGCTTCTGCCCTGCGACGATTGCGCGGTCCTATCAATGCCATTGGGTGCCAGAATCAAAGGAAATCATCACTCCAGAGGAATTAGACCGTGAGAAGGTTAGCAATGCAATGGAGGAACAGGAGTGGTTCAAAAGTTGCAGTGGCGACATTCTGGTGGGGGCGAGGAGGAAGGAGAAAAACAAAAACTATACGGCAGCTGCTGCCCTTTTCAAGCTTGACTCTGCTTGCTCAGTCAACACCATCCATGAAAAGGGCAC
This sequence comes from Thalassiosira livingstoniorum, assembly GCA_036939595.1. Lineage (NCBI taxonomy): Eukaryota > Bacillariophyta > Thalassiosirophyceae > Thalassiosirales > Thalassiosiraceae > Thalassiosira > Thalassiosira livingstoniorum. The sequence continues at coordinate 5,323 of JALLOT010000901.1, forward strand.
CAGCGTAGCCAGCAGCGGCAAATCGAAAATCGACAGCAACTTTGAAGACAATGATGAAGTAAAACTCGTTGACAATGATGATTTAGCTGGATTGAACCTGGAAGAAACTCAAGCTCTACTCAGATTGGAGAGGGCTGAGAGAAAGGATGGTCGTTCTTCCAGGGGCAAGGGCTCAAAACCCTCAAGAAGCAAGCTTAGGAAGTCGGATGACACCGATTCCCATGATGATCAATCTTCGGCTGGACAAAGGAATGCCAGTGGTGAAGACAACTCTAGTGCTGAGAGTCATGGGGACAATGTCTCCGGCGCTAGTGGATAGTTGGGACCAGCTACCCCTCTGAATCCACCAGAGGGGCACAGCGCAAGAGGAATTATAAGAGTGGACGGGGTACTACTGATGCTAGACGGGCTAGAAATCAGAGGAGGGCTGCGGCCTTCTGAGTTCAATCTGAATCAAGGAGGAAAATCAATCTCATTAATCCAGATGGGACTCAACATTGTATAACGAAATGGGGGCAACTAAAGCGGACATCAAAGGAGGAAGTGATGGAAGCTATCAAACGAAGGGGAAAGAAAACAACATATAAAGAATGGGAGGATGAACAAGATAGAAGGCTCCTAGATGAAGCAATAGATGAGACGGAGACAGTAACAACAGCGGCAGAATCAGAGTCAGAAGATGAGGACGAACTCCCGCCTGAGGAAGTGGAGCAATGGCTGGATGAGGAGGGAATAAATAAGGGGCTACTGGAGGTCCATGGAGTTTACCACGAAGATAAGCCAGAGGGAACGACCCGCATTATCGCAGAGAATGTAAATGGCCTCAACACACGAATCCAAGGCAATGAAAAACTGGAAAATCTGAAGCGGGTTATTCACACGACGGGAGCTGATGTGGTGTTAATGAGTGAAGTGGGAATTAACTGGCAGCATAATCAAAATCACAATGGACTGGCGCAGATGCTGAATGGGGGTGAGACGGTAGTGAAAGCAGTTGCAGCAAACAATGTGCATGAAAGCAGGGGTATTGGACGTTGCCAACATGGTGGAGTGGGGATAGCAACTTTCGGGCCACTTTTGGATCAGCTTGACACAGCTAACTCTGGAAAAGACACATCAGGTCTGGGCAGATGGGTGCATCAACGGTTTGTGGGTAGCGACGGGTTTGTCACGAGGATAGTCAGTGCATATAGTCCCTGTATCAGCTCAGGCCATCAAACAGTTTACCAACAGCAGCGTCGTTACCTGAACACGCAAAAGAACAGTTTGAAATGTCCAAAGAAACAGCTACAGGCGGATCTACTCAGACAACTCAAGATATGGAGGAATGCAGGTGAAAGGCTGATCTTGGCAATGGATCTCAACGAGCACATTTATGATAGTGAGTTCGGGAAGAAGCTAACGGATATCAACGGTCTTGGTCTTAAAGAAGTGGTCACAGAGCACACGGGCAAGAAAATTGGAGCTACATACTTTCGGGGCTCACGTCCAATCGATGGACTCTGGTGCACCACCGACATTGACATAGAACATGCTTGTCTAATGCCAGTGGGATTTTGTGTTGGTGATCATAGATTATTTATTGTGGACTTTCGAACGGCTACATTGATAGGCACCAATCCTCCAAAAATTGTCCGCCCACCATCAAGACGGCTCACCACACTGCAACGGAAGACAGTCAAGAATTATCTCAATCACCTTGAAAAGCAACTGGTGGATCATCGGCTGGAGGCGCGGCTCAGGAAAGCTAACAACTCCAAGCTGCCAAGAACAATTGTGGCTAGGGTTCTGGACAGGATTGACAAAGAAAGTGTGCAGTATATGCGGGCAGCAGAGAAGAAATGCAGGAAGTTTAGGTCAGGCAACATTCCCTTCTCCCCTGAGGCAGCTCTCTGGATCAGGAGGTGTCAAGTCTACCGATCCTTGTTAAGATGGCATGCGGGAAAGATCAAAAACAGAAGCAATTTGAAACGGGCAGCCAGACGAAGTAAAATTGCCAATGCTTTGAAATTATCGGTGGCGGAGTTGAAAGAAGGGCTGGCCAAGAGTAAGGCCAAATGCCTCTACTACAAGAAGCACGGCCAGAAGCACCGCTGGGAACATCTCCAGCAATGCCTGGAAGCAGCTCAAGCTAGAGAGGATGAAGAGGGAGAGAAGGAAATCCTAGTCCTCATCAAGAGAGAGAAGGAAAGGAAGTTTTGGCGGCGTCTAAACTATGTCTTGGGGAAGTCAAGAGGAAGAAGTGTCTCGGTGGTTCAAGTGGAGAAAGATGGAGAAACTCATACCGTTGAAAGAGAGAAAGAAGTGCTTAAAGCTATTTGGGATGAGGTGCATCGAAAAAGATTTCATTTAGCAGAAGAGGCACCAATTTGTAAGGGCAAGCTACGTGGAGATTTTGGGTACAATGCCACCACTGCCACGGCCAAGGCAGTTCTGGATGGGACGTACGATTATCCACCTGATTTTGACCAAGCCACGAAGGAGCTGGCACAGGAATGTGCAGCTATCAGAATGGTGGTACCAAATGAATCTGCTACTGCCGAAATGACAATGGAGGAGTGGCAACGGAGATGGAAGAAGGTCAATGAAAATATTTCTTCGTCTATCTCCGGCCTGCACTTTGGCCACTATAAAGCTGGCGTCAAGTCCAAGATGATATCGGCCTTCCACGCACTGAAAACTTCCATAGCATTCAAACGTGGAATTGCACTTGAAAGGTGGAAGAATGGACTATCTGTAATGTTGGAGAAAATATTTGGAGTGAAGCTGGTCTCCAAGCTGCGGGCAATTCTGTTGATGGAGGCGGATTTCAACACGGCAAACAAGCTTATCTTTGGCAATAGGATGATGGAAAACGCCAGGAAATACAAGTTAATGCCGGAGGAAATCTTCAGCGAAAAAGGCAGAATGGCAGATGACGGAACCTTTGCAAAAATACTCATCTATGATATTGCTCCTCAGCTTCGGATCCCTTGTGGCATTGCCTCTGTCAATGCTGCAAACTGCTATGACCGGGTAGCACATGCCATAGCATCACTGGTGTTCCAAGCCTTCGGCGTATCTGCGGAGGCAGCCACGGCAATGTTATCAGCCATTCAGGATATGAAATTTTTTCTCCGCACGGCTTTTGGCGATTCCACGGACTTTGCAGGTTCTACCATCGAAATCAAAACCCAGGGCCTTTGTCAAGGGAACGGGGCAGCACCAGCCAGTTGGGGAGTAATCACCATCACAATTCTCCGGGCACACAAGAAGAAGGGGCATAGAGCAACCTTTGTGGCACCAATCTCACAACTCAACTTGGACTTAGCTGCAGTTCTCTTTGTGGATGATTGCGACTTGATTCATATCAACCTCTCCAAAGATGAAACCATCTCGGAAATGCATCAAGCATTGCAAAGTAGTGTTTCCAACTGGGGAAAACTGTTGATCGCCGCTGGTGGGTCCTTTAAACCAGCAAAGTGCTTCTTCTACCTGATTGGCTTTGATTGGAAGGAGGATGGGAAGATTGAGTATCTGGACCTTCATCTTGATGAATCTTACACCATGGAGGTGCCACTGCCTGATGGCAGCACCAAAGCCATCACCCATGAATCGGTTCATACTGCCAAAGAAACGTTGGGAGTATTTACTTGTCCCACTGGCGATGGCACCTTGGCACTCAATGCAATGAGAGAGAAGGCACAACTGTGGATTGACAAGGCTAGAAATGGGAAGATACACCGTCGTCAGCTGTGGGTGGGGTTGGACAGTATGTTCTGGCCCAAGGTAGGATACGGGGCCTCCTGCATCATTGAACCCCTCAAGACGCTAGAGGATGCACTTGGAAAACAGTACTACCAAATGCTTCCACTGGGTGGGATTGTGAGATCAACAGAGAAGGGTGTACGGCAGCTCAGTCGGGGCTTTTATGGAGCGGGGTTCCCACATGTGGGGGTTGAGGTAACAGTTCAAGCATCCAATAAACTCCTGACTCACTATGGTGCATCCTCCAGCGTGGGAAGGCTGCTCCAAACTTCGGTGGAGACATTCCTCATTGAGGTGGGCCTGTCCTTTCAACCCTTGCAGCTGCCCTTCGAACTTTACTCCGATTTGGCGGAAGTCTCATTCATCAAGTCCATGTGGGAGAAGGCATTGTATTTTGGAATGGAGATCAAATTGGCGAATATTCCTCTCACCTTCACAAGGAAGAGAGATAAGTGGCTCATGGCAAAGTTCATTGAGGCTGGCTACCGTGGCCCTCAATTGGTTCAATTGAATCGGGTGCGTCTTCATCAAGAGGTGCTGTTCCTCTCCTGTATCTTGTGTCCTCGTGGGAAGTATATTGATCCAAGGTTCCTGGCACCTCAGCCACTGCAGACCCATTGGTCCAGGCTTCGATTCCCTAATGTGTCAATAACAGAGCAGGATTTCGATCTTTGGTGTCAAGCTTTGGAACATGTGGCGCCTCGAGGCCGAATACCAGATAGCTTGAAGGACTATCTTCAGGAACCATTAATTAGAAGCGAATGGTGGCTGCATGAGGAGCGCAATCTTGTCTTTCGTGAGTGGGAAGGAAACGTCATGGTATTCGGAGATACAGGTCATGGCGGTCACTTTACTCGATTGACACTCACCACTGCTGAAAGAGATGGCACAGAAGTCCCATGCTCCATCAGATGGATCAATGAGCAGGAACAACTGATCTCTTTGATAGGGCGAGCCAAGCCATTTGAACCAGCACCCCCACCGCAGACGCTGCTTGAAGTTCTGGAAGACTGGGGCAATTCATGGATCTGGAACGACTTGCAGGTCACAGGAGATGGCTCATGGATCCTGCAATCCATTGCAGAGGGAACACTTGTGGCAGTGGCAGATGGGTCCTACATCAAGGAAATTTATCCAGATGTGTGCTCAACGGCTCTCATACTCTACTGTTCTGCTGGGAAAGGGAAACTAGTGTGTGCATTTGCGGACCAACTACCCGATGCAAATGCATACTGAGGTGAGCTTCTGGGACTTATGGCGTTGCACTTGCTCCTTTTAGCTGCAAACAGACTGGAGCCGTGCTTGAAAGGGGAAGTGGAGATTTACTCTGATTGTCTAGGTGCGCTAGGAGGAGTAGAATACCTGCATCCAGGTCGAATACCCTCAAAATGCAATCATTCTGATGTCTTGAAGAACATTATGCTCCAATGCAACTCTCTGACAATTGAGCGAAAGTTTTTCCATGTCTTGGCCCATCAGGATGATCTACTGTCATGGGAAGACCTTGACCTACCGGCAAAGCTCAACTGTGCCTGCGATCATGGAGCAAAGGTGAAGATTTATGAGTTTGACACTACTCGCCGGAGGCCGCTGATGTTCCCGCTGGGACCAATTGCAATATTTGTGAACAATGTCAAAATTCACTCAGGAAATGGCAAGGAACTTCGCTATGCATGTCAACACAAAGTGGCACGCGAGTTCATGAATAAATCCAAACTACTGTTCTACTCCAGCTTTGATCAAGTAGCCTGGAGGCATGTTTATGACACTCTGCATTCTGTACCAAGGCTCTTTCAAGTGTGGGCGTGCAAACAGGTGATGGGAGTTGCTGCAACCATGAAATTTTTGAGTCATCAGGACGGTCGTGACACCACTTGTCCATGCTGTGAGGAAGTAGAAACGACAGCACACATCCTACACTGTCGAGAAGAAGGTCGGGTGGAAGAGTTTGAGGCAACAGTGGAATTGGTGGACGAATGGATGGAGGACAATTGCACCGATCCTACCCTAGCAGAGTGTGTTACTACATACTTGCGAGGGAGGGGCTGCACCTCCATGGAATCCATCTGCTGCCACTACGAAATACGCTATCACCGCCTCGGGCCTTCGATTGACGCAATAGGATGGGACAATTTTGTCATGGGCATGGTGTCTAAAGAACTGATGAAGCTGCAGGAAGTCTATTTACAGCTATGCGGTACAACTCGTTCTGTTAAAAAGTGGGCTGAAGGATTCATTATCAAATTACTGGAGATTGCACATGGACAATGGATCTTTCGGAATTGTGTGGTGCACCACCACACCTCTGGTCTACTGGTTACAAAACAGAAAGAGGAACTACAACTGGAAATTGAGGAGCAGCAACAGTTGGGGGCAGTGGGCCTACTTAAGGAGGATCAATACTTGGCAGAAGTAAGATTGGAAGATCTGAACCAGTCATCAGGTGAACGCCAGGAGTACTGGCTGCTGGCCATTCAGGCAGCAAGGAAACGGTTCGATTTGGTGACTGGTAGGTTTTGTCGGAATCAGCTGGAACCACAGGAGGAGCAAGACTCAACTGGAACAGCTGTCAGCCAGATGGCATCTGCCACGGCCACAGCTTGCACCACTTTTGTCCCTCCAACTCGACCGGCTGGTTGGCGGGCACTGGAGAGAGAGGCTGAAACCATTCTTACTGGAGGGCTTGGAATAGACCGAGGGCAGCGGAAGAGGGTAGGTATTGGTGTTGAAGCACGGCAGGCCAAACGTCCACGGCCCACAGCGCAGGAGCAACTGCTGCGAAGTATAGAGCTGCAGTGGGCGCGAGGATACGAGGGCCTGAGAGCAGAGGATCGATATCTCATGGATGAGGAGTTGGATGGATTGGAAGAAGCTTCAACGACTGTACAACAGAATTGGCTAAAGGAGATTAGGGCGGCAAGGAAGCGTTCAAAGCCACCAGACTCGTCAACAGTACGTAAAAGGAGGAAACCACAAGGAGCTGGGCGATAAGAAATTTACTGCTTGATTAATTTGTCTACCTCGGTAGACGCAAGGATCTATGATCTTTGTTCCCTGCGATCATAAAGTGTTAGACTCGCGGAAGGAAAGCTAGCCCGCTTTCGGTGGCAACTCATGCTGCGTTGCTGTACAGTCCCTGGTGGCTGGCGGCTTAAGACTCCAATTCGGTTGAACAGGTCTAGGTAGTTCTATTAATTCTTTACCTAACTTATTATGTTGTTATGTTATGGGCACAAAAATAATGTGTACAAGGTTTGTGAGACAATGGCAAGGGAGAAGGGAGGCACCATAAGAAATGGAGTTGAAAATTCACGAGTTCCTATGTAGTTTTGGTACTAAGGAGTCATAATTTTTAAGTAAGTAGTAATGAACATGTAAGTAGATTATTTAGTATGCGGTACAATAGCCTAGCTACCATAAGTACCGAGGAGGAAGAGGGGAGAGGGGAGTGACCGGAGTGACAATGGTGCTCAATGGTGGGTGGCGACGGGCTGAAGGCTGAAGGGTCGGCGGTGCCGCCAAAAGCCACATAATAATGACAAAGAATATTCACACCTGTACTGCCAAACATTACCAACACAACAGCCTTCACTTTTGTGGCCGCCTATTGTTTCAGTCGGCCGCAGCGGACCAGCCGACAGGTCGCCAGAGCCACCCACCAACAATTTCAGATCAAAGAGCGACGAGTCCTATGGAATCTGTGTCTTCACTGAGGTGATTCTGGTTTAAACTGAGGACCTATTATCAAAAGCAAGTACCATAAACATTTTTTGACGACCATGACAATACCGACAATCTCTCTGGACTGTTCCACAGAGGCAGAGATTGCAACCGCCCTACGCGAGGCTGCCCGCACATCTGGCTTCTTCTATCTCGAGGGGCACTCCATTAGTAGAATATTAATCGAGAAGGTTCTTTCACAAACCAAACAGCTTTTCTCACTTCCGCTTTCTGAAAAAGAATCGTTGTTTGATCCCAGTCTACAACGTGGTTACACCCGGTTTGAGGAAGAGACGCTCGATCCCAAGACTCAATTGAGACGGGGCGACACAAAAGAGGGGTTTTACATAGGGAAAGACCTACCACGTGAGGAATCAAAACTTCGCGGGCCCAATGTATGGCCAGCTCCTAGTAACTGCCTATGGACTGACGAAAAGTGTCAAACATTTCGTGACACAATGGAGAACTACCGCTCCGAAGCAAGCCGAGTCTGCCAAGACCTCATTCGATATTTTTCTCTTGCAGTTGATCCGGAAAAACCAGATCTTCTTGCTCCTTTTTTCAAAGAGCCAACAACTTCCGTCAGATTGCTTCACTACTCAGCAGAGCCAAGTGACCCCGACGATGGCGTTTTTGGATGCGGCGCACATTCTGATTACGGAATGATTACTCTTTTGCTGACAGATGACAATCCCGGACTCCAAGTTCAATTGAATGATAGCAATTGGGTCGACGTTCCACCGAGAGAGGGTGCATTTGTGGTGAATATTGGCGACATGTTTGAGCGCTGGACTAATGGGAAGTTTCGCTCTACGGTACATCGTGTGTTGACCCCGCGAGGTGGAAAAGAGCGCTATAGCGTTCCTTTCTTTTATGAACCAGATTTTGATGCGGTTGTTGAATGCCTTGATGCATGTTGTGATGAGGACAATCCACCCAAGTATCCACCAATAACTGCTGGTCAGCATTTGCTGAATATGTATGGAAAAACCCATGCAGATTTTGTGGGCGCTTCAAATTTGAATAAAAAAATGAAGACTGATCATATTGCATGATCCGTTTCACTTCGGAGCTGGATTGATATGTTGATAGAGCTTTCAAAAATTGGGAAATAGGGAAGAGCGGCCTACAATTCAAGTGAATGAACTCTTGTTCTGAGCATCAGTGGCTCTCTCTTCAGATGGCACCATTTTACTATTGGAGCAAGATTCAATTATGGGAATAATAGAGCTGATTCAGGACATGCTCAAGTTTGCAAGAGAAATGGATTGATGATTGGGTCCAGCTAGGAGCTGAAATTGATGGGGAAGCCGCAAATGATAATTCATATTCGGCTTCCCCGCCAATATGAAAAACATCTCCTAGTTGGACCGAATTATTATTCTCATTTCTCTCACAAACTGGAGCATGTCCTAAATCATCTCCCTTATTCCCAGCATTGTATCATGCCCCAATAGCTACAACGGTACCATCGGATGAGAGAGCTACTGACAATCCACAAGGGTTGCTTTGATTGGAAGCAGACTGCGTTGAAGACTGGTCTTTTTGAAATCGCAATAATTAACTTTTACTTAGTCTCGCCCTCTGATCCAAACTGATTCAAAACAATGATACATAATAATAATAATAATACAATTAAATAGCCGTGTTAGTATACATTAGTGAGACACATTACACAGGCACGCTGTGGCGTGGCATTTTGAGTGGAGTGAAAGGGATGGCTGTGGGCCTCTGCATGCCCGGCAGCCTTAGACAGGGTTCAAAACCGTCCGATCAATAAAGCTCTGATAGGAGGGTGTCTGTTGGAACGAAGTCCATACCCGTGGTGTTGGCATCGTGGAAGTCAACATCCTGCGGATCAACTGGTGGTTGGAGTTTGCCATTCTTGGCATGTTTGATGTGGAGAGCCTTGGCGGTGGTAATGGCGAGTCCCACGGGACAAAAATAAAATTCATGAACTATTGATAAGAACTTCATTTTTTTTTAATTCAGTCAAGTTATTCACATTGTAACATTCTTCAGTATTTTATGAATTCTGTCAAGTTAGATAATTTCTTCTGGAAAGAAATATTCATGATGCTTTCGTCGGCAGAAAACTAAACAAATGGTAAAAATAAAACATGGCAATTTAGTAACAAGTCTGATGCATTTGGTACAACGAAATTATTTTCATTGCTCTTCAAAAAAACTTCTTGTTTCAAATTCAAGGGCTCAAGGAAACTCAGTAGGGCATACATGTAAATCTAATTAATTAATCTATTAGATTCCACGGATCAAAAACAAACTTCAAGCAGAAAATTCTTTCCCAAAGTTGTATCTATTCTTCCCCCAAGGTGTATCTATTTTTCTCCAATGTCTAATCAAGAGATCGTTGTAGTAATCATTCTCGTAGAGCATTGCTCAGTAAGCAAATTGCAAGTTGCGGTAATGCCTGTCCCAAACATGGTTGTTGGCAGCTTGTTCATCCGGAATAACCTCTCTCGAGCCACTGGGATACAAACTCGGGACACAGCATTCCTCTCCGTCAATCATGACTCTGTATTCCTTTGGAATTTTCCCGCATTCAGACTCACCACAACGGTACATGCCTGCTTGTGCCTTCATATCTGCACACATTTTGTCGAATGACGATGCCGAGATTAGGTGGCAATCACGATCTACCTGCCATGTCACTCCGTACAAAGGATCGCACTTTTGGTCATTGTCAAATCCTGACCCAGTTCGTGATCCAGTAAACTTTGTTACATTAACTCCCATCCCTCTAGACACGTCGTGGATGGCACCTCGCATCAAATCGGGGTAATAGTACTCTTCATCGTTGATGATGGTAAAAATTTGACCCTGTACACCCATCAAATTTGGAACTGGAGCCATCTCCTCAGAGGCCTTGAATACTGGCGGAAACTCCCCCTGGACAAAAGTAGCTTCCAAAGCGGCGCCTTGCCAGAAACCACAGGTGAGGCCATCCCAGAAAGGATTTTGGTATTTCCAGACATCACCGCATGATGCAAAAATGGAAGACGGCCAGTGAACTTCATAAGTTTCTCCAACTTTGACCCCGAGGCAATGTTCAAATTTGTAAGGGGTGGTGAAGCGAGGGTCGGCTTCATTGTAAAGGGAACATTGGGTCACATGATCGGGAAAGCAGAGCTTGTCGTCAGATTCAGAGCAAAGTGGAGAAGGTCCTTTTGCATCGAACGTGTCACTCTTTACTTCAAACTGACCCGATGAGCGGTGCTCAGAACCAAGCTGAATAATAAAAAAATGCCGGTTAGTTGCTGAGACAAAATCCAACACACAGGAAAAGTATGCATTCTGATCTTACATGACAGTGGGCATTTGCAGCACACATTCCGGCGGTATGCAACGGTTCTGTGAAAGGGGCAAAGTGAGGTTCATCATATCCTCCTACGTAACCCACGCTAATATCTGTTCCAGTTTGTTCGCCAGTCTCGTCACATGGGACGGCAGTAGCAGGAGAGGCACCTTCACCAAAGAAGTATTCAAGAGGCCCATCCGAAGAATCAATGCAAGAATTTTCTGCAAGCTTAAGATTTGAAGGATATCGGAAATAATCTGTTTCGCCTGCTCCGCCGGCTTTGGATGACTTGCTGCTGGATTTGTTTTCTTTCTCAGTGCTTTTATCCTTGCTTGTCTTGGTATCCTTCATCACCTTTGCCTTAGAACTTTTTGATCCCTTTTCGGCCTTGGACACAACCTGTTTCTCAGCTTTGGCGTCTACTGTCTTATCAGCCTTTGATTCTTTATCAGCCTTTGCCATTTTGTTGCCTTTTGCCGTGTGGGGATGACTCATACTCATCGCTGTGTGGCCATCGGCGAAAATGGCGGTGGGAAGTGCAAATGCGATGACAGATGAAATTTTCATTGTTGTTTTTTATTTCAGTTTGTAATAGTATGGGGTGATAGCTCGTTGTTGCTTATTAATATCTTTTCGTGATCGCCAAGGATGAAAATTGTGAGATAACTGAGCTTGCTTGCCATACCCTTCCTCTGACATAATCATCTTCATCTTTCTCTCTTGATAGAGGGGAAGGACGCACACAATAATTAAGAGTGATACCATTCTATTTAATTCTCTTCCAATGAGAGAAAATTAGGTTAGGTCTGCTTCAAAAGTGGTGATGTAACAGCCCCTGCCCCTGTACTTTCTCGAATTGGCTAATCTAATTGGCTACTTAAAAAGCAGGTATTATTGTACACATAAGTAGGGGTGTGGCACATAATGCGGGCAAGCGGACCTTTTATGCGGGTGTTTATGC
>JALLOT010000902.1:0-15223 GCA_036939595.1 Thalassiosira livingstoniorum
ATGCATGGAAGGCCCCCAACGTCCGAAGGGATCAATGACGAAAGGAATGAGTACCTTGTTACTTTTGTACAGATCCTCAATTATCTCGTCGCCTGAGAGGGTGACGCCTGTGCTCTTGTCGGTATTGCCATCGCGCATATACTTCCCACGTTCATATTCCTGTAGATGCTCCTCGGCGATGGCCGGTATGGTAGCATGTGCATCTGACAGGTCTATGAACGGGAAAAAAGGCGGTGCCAACGTGACATCGAACATTAGGGCATTGAATGGGTATTGAGGGGCGGTGGGGTTGGTGAGGTTTGGTTCTGGGAAGAAGACGAAGTCACCTGGTCGAAGGTTTGGTTGGGATTTGACGAGTTTCCTGGGTTCAATGGCGGGTTTGTTGGGGGCGGAGAGGTAGCCAGCATCACATAGGATGTGGTGGATCGGATCTGGTGCGGCTTTCTTCAATTTGTCATGGTTGATGATTTTGTTGAAGCAGGCACCACAGAAGGCGTGATCCCCAAAGGAGTCGAGGTGGTGATGGCACTTGGGGCAGGTCGGGGTGTTGTCTCGGTGCCATAGTTCGAGGCGGAGCTTGCGCTTGAGCATGATGGCGAAGATGTCGTTGTCGAGGCGATGTTTTTGGACGGAGCGGGACATGGAGATGAGAGGGTAGGAAGTGTGGGAGGAAAGGATGCCAGGGAGGTGGGGGAGAACTTCCATGGGAGACGTGGAGTAGAGGAGTTGTGTTTGCCGCTTGCTGGCTGCTTCCTTGAGTCTCTCCCGAGTGCGATGAGGGCATGCGTTGTAGATGATGTGATGCATGGGGTCTGAGGCTTCAACTGGGGCGCCATCGAGAGAGATGTTGGCGAGAGCTATGCTGAATCGGTGGAGGATGATGGAGTGGGGATTGGAAGTGACTTGGAAGAGGTTGCGGGTGGTGTCGTGCACATGATGTGGGGTCGTGGAATGGCCGAAGGTGAAGCCTGCGGTGGCATAGTTGGTGGCTTGTGCCATGGTGATGGCAAAATCTGGGATGGCACGGGAGGATGGATCAACGAGGCCTAGCCCACCCTGACTGATTTTGGTCTGGGCAATGAAGATGGCATGTTCAGGGAGGGAGGCGTGGTGGTAACGGAGGAGATCACGGATGAAGTTATGGATCATTTGGTCGATGCGGTTCACGTAGGGTCCTGCCCATTCGTCCCAGTTGCCCTCCCAGTTGGTCGGGAGGAAGGAAAGGACCTCTGTGCCAAGGAGGTGGGGAGTTTTTTGGAGGGTGCATTGGGTGAAGAGTCGGAGGGCAGTTTGGAAGTCGGGCACATGGGTGAGGAGGGTGGCGGCGTCCTTTTCTGCGATGCTGACTTGTTCAGAGAGGAAGGAATCGACGAAGGAAGGGGAGCCGATGGGAGCTCCAAGGACCCGGAGTCCCGAGACGACCTCAACTGGGAGGGGCGGACCGTTGGTTGGATTGGGTTCGTTGGAGTAGGTGGCGATGGCTTGGAGGATGTCGTCCGCGATGTGATCACCGTATTGAGAGCGGATGGCTGGGATGGCAGTGGAGTCGGAAGTGGAGGTGAGGATGCGAGTTTTGGTGGGGTTGAGGAAGCCGCCTAGTGGACGGGCAAGGCGTTCAAACTCTTGGAGGAAGAAGGAGACGTCCACCAATGGGACACAGGAGTTACAATCGTCGATGTATCCCATGGCATGGGAGACGCCTCCCAGGCCGTCATCTCCTGCGTCTCCGGTCGCTAATCGTTGCGCTGCTCTTTGCCGGAGGGAGGCATCCAAAGGGCGGAGGATTTCCCCAAGGACCAGTGAAGCTAAGATGGTGGAGAGCGGGCAGCCCTGGTTGACTCCCTCGAGCATTTGAAGGGAACCCCAGTCGCCTGTGGCTTCCTTGTAGAAGACTGTTCCTGCATGTTGGTAGAGAAGGGTGACTAGTGGGATGAGGGTGGGGAAGTGGGCGGTGATTATTTCGAAGATTTTCTCCCACGATACATTGTTGAACATGTTGGTGAGGTCCAGTGAGATGAGGCACCGAGATGGGGATAGGCCTTTCGATTGGGGTTGGGTGATGTAACGTTCCACGGCCAGTTGAGAAGACTTGATGACAAAATCCATGCCATTTTGAATGCCGACTGCGTAGTTGAAAGGGAATAGGTGTTTACCAAAGTCATCTCGGAAGATCTTGGCAACGTGGTTCGTGATGATGCGTCTGATGGCAGTGGGGATTCCAATGGGGCGGAGCTTGGTGGGGTCTTTTTCATCTTTGTGAAGGGCGAAGAGGTAGGTGTTGGTGAGGTACGGTTCGATTTGTGGTGGGACATCCCCGCGGAAGATGTTGTCGAAGAATAAGGTGAGGATTCGATCAACTTTTTTGGAGTGGCGATTGGCAAGAGAAATGAAGAGATCGAGGCTGTCGGAGAAAAGACCATTGGCCTTGCCCTTGGAGAGGCGACGGATGGATCGTGCTATGTTGCCTGGAAGGCTAGTGGGGTGGCGGTGCTTGGAGTTCGGCTTGCGTTGATAAGGCAGAGGTTTGGAATAGAGCTTGTGGATGAAAGGTAGGAGATCTGAGGTGAGGTTGGCTTTTTTCTGGTTCTTGCAAATTTGTTGGTAGGCACTGCCCCAGTTGTCCTCATCCGCTGCTCGTTGGGCTGCAGCATCCCGTTGTTGGACACGAAGATGGAAGGGCTGGCTTTTGACACTGAGGGCTTGTTGGTGGAGGAGTTTGATGTCACCACGACGAAAATGAATGATGCGCTTCTTGACAAGGTCGTTGAGGCTACCTTCATATCCGTCGGGCTTTGGGGCAAAAAGGAGTCCTTCAAAGTTGAAGGAAAGCCAATAGACATGGTGACCGGAGGCTTCACGGAGTGGGGATGAGGAGTCTGGATGGAGGGGATTGTTGGAATCGATGCATGCTTGGAGGATGTCAAGGAGGAGGTCTTCACTGGCTTCTTTGGTGGTTGGGTCAAGGAGATGTTTGATGTTCCCGCGAAAGTCCGGTGGGATGGGGTCAAAGTTTTCGTCAATGTACTTGATGGCTTCACTCCAGTTGGAAGAAGATGGGTCTGGGTTGGTAGAGTCGATGGTGAGTTGGCAGATGGTAGAAGTGGACGCATTCCTATAGTGATTATGAGCAGATTGAATGTGGCTTTCGAGCCGACCTTGGGATACGAAGAATTTATTGGGACATTTATGACAGACTAGTATACCGACGTCATGACAGATGTTGAGGTCAAGTTCGTTGGTATCGGATGCATGGAGCTGGAGAACATGGCTTTTGACGGCTGATGGAGTCTTGTAGGTGGCACGGTGAATACAGCCGACCACCGGGCACTGTAGATGTTTAATGATGACGGTTAGGGGTCTCAGCGAACCATTGGGCCGCTAGGGCCAATGCTTCACCTTCGTTGAGGCCTCCGCTGATTTCGGCCTCAAGAGCATCCCGCAGATGGGCGGGGCAGACCCGACGAGCTGGTTCGAAGATATCCACTCCCTGGGCTGTAATTTGGATCTGACGGGCGACATTGTACGAAGGTCCCTGATTGCGTTGGCTGAGGTTGGTGGCATCGGTGCCCGGGGTGTAGATTTGACCGGGGTGAAGCGGCGGCGGTCGGGATTGGCGACGGCTGGAGCAGTGCTGGGAGTGGAAGAAGTAACGGCTGGATGTAACGAAGAATTCGTCACAATGACGGCACTTGTTGATTCCGTAGGCTTTGAGTTGTTGGTGGGAGAGACAGTTCAGGTATTGCATGTGGTGGTTGGTGAGATGAGCATGGGTGGCGAGGTAATTGTTGTGGGGTGGAAAAATTTCGACTTGGTTGTTGTAGAATGGGCAATCGGTGAACATGCAGAATGGAAGTGGTTCGTGGAGGATTGTATTGGGCTCAAGGGGGTGGAGGACGGAGGAGATGTCTGATGGTAATGTGAAGTCCCGATGGTAGCCACGGATGTCGCCGTGAATGCGCTGCTCGTGGCGAAGGGAGTCACCGACCGAATGAGCCTTGGCAACATCCTTGAATCCGACATGACAATTGAAGAAGGTATCCAGACGGGGGTGGAGCTCGAAATCCGCTATGTCCTCAACTGCGGCTCCATGATGCAACACTAGGTTGAATAGATGCTCTTTTGTTGCATTCGCATCCATGACAAAGGTGAGGGTTGGGACGAGGTTGGGGTTGGGAACTTCTTGCACCGAGTCGTCCTCTTCGATCGGTTCTGCTTCATCCGCCGCCGAATGAAAGTCCTCCGTGTCCGCATTGCCATCTATGCCGGCCTCATTCTGGGTGCGCTTTGGGGGACTCGTCTCATCCCGAAGGTCCTGGCTCGTGTCCATGTGGGTGGCAGTCTGATTGTGTGATACTGGTTCGACGATGGAATGATTCTGCTTGGGCGCGGGAGGAGGTGCTGTTGTTGGATTAGGAGTTGCTAGTGGGGTTGGTGGGGGTGGGTAGGGTGCATAAGGAAGGTGAGTGGGAGTGGTGGAGGTGGTGGTGGTGGTGGCTTGGGCGGTGGTAGTGGTGGCAGCGGTGGTGGGTTGTGGTTGTGGCTGTTGTTGTGCGGCAATGGGGGTTGGTTCGGCTGCGGGCATGGAAGCGGGGCTGGGCTCGGTATGAGTGGGGGGATGAAGTCCTGGTGGTGGAGGATGCAATTGGTTGAGGGTGTGGGTCTGTGTGGTGGCCGGAGCAGGTTGGTAGGTGGTGTGGGAGAACGCGGAGTCCTGGGAGAGTGGCTCCTTGTCGATTTCGACATCGTGCTCTGCATAGATGAGTTGGTGGGGTTGGATGGTGGTGGTGCGTTTGAGCAGTGGAGAGTTTGGAGGGTGGGCTGGACGAAGCGGTGCTTGGGCGTGAGGAGGGAGGCCGTTTGACAGCGGAACCGGATCGCTGGGAGGAAACATAGGGAGGTACTGCAGGGGTTGGAGGGGCTGGGGCCTGGAGCGCAGATGCAAAGGATGGGCTTGGGGTAGGAGCCGGTGCCGCCGCTGGAGGTGCTGGAGCAGGAAGTGGTGGTTGTGGGATATTGGTGGCCGGTTGGAGGGAGCAGGTGAGGTTGGTTTGGTTGCCGGTGGGGTGTTCGGTGATTGGGAGCCCCGTGCCAGGAGTGACATCACGGAATGGCCCCGTCCATCCTCTGCTCAGGAAGATCCCACTGAGCTGCAGTTCCTGAGCCCGTTTGCGATGGGCTGTAAGTTCCAAGCTGTCGTCTTCCATGTATTTGAATTCCTTCTCCGGGATCCTGTTGTTGAGATCAATGCCGATGTGAGGGTTAGGACATGTGTAGTTTGTCTCATTTTGCGGGGTGCGATGATGGAGTTCATAGATATCTAACAGGCAATGGATGTCCGGCCAGATCATTTGAATGAAGCAGATGCAGGATGATTCCGTGAGACACCGTCGCTGTTTGTTGTGTGCCACTCCCGAAGTTAACCAAAGTGCATTGTGACCCGCTGCCCAAATGTTGTAAATGCTGACTGCGCGTCCACCACCCTTGCCATTTGCGATGGCCCAGAATTTGTTGGATATGTAGTCCATGATGTTGATGATGCGACTGGAGGTGTGTTTGCGGTAAGGGTTTGGGGTGTCACTGATGGACAGTTGTTGGATGTCAGGCGATGTAGTTGTGGCTGCTAAAGACTCCCGGGCGTGCCTCATCGCCGCGCCACTGGTGGTTTCGGTCCGGAGTTGAGGGAGCAGTGCAAACACTTTATTCCGAATTTTGGTTTCGTTCCAAAGCTTGGCCAGTTCTTCCCTCATGAAAATGAAAATGTAGACTGGCAGGTCGTATCCACTCGCCAGGTTTGGAACAATCCCCTCCAAATAATCAATACTTTGGCACAGGAGGTCAACCCAAGCCGGTTCAAACAGTAGGTCTTTGCTGAGTCCAGTTACTGAGACGGCTAGCGTTTCTTTTCGCTGTTCATTGTTGATTGCCAGAATTTCCTTGAATTTCTTGAGACGTTCCGCCCCTTTCTCTGTTACCACTGCGAATGAGATTTCAAGGTTGCCACAAATACGAATTTTTGGTGCCTGACGGAAGTCCGAAGAGCTAGTGATGGATTCGCTGTTTGTTCTGATAGCGTCCCCCATGTCGTCGTCACTAACCATAGTAGCAATGAAGTTTTTGCTAACACCGTCCACCTTCTCACGATAGATTTTGCAGCCAAAAAGTTCTGCCACTTCAGTGCAATATTGCCGCCCAAAGGATGCTCCCGGAAGTGCAGCCCCCAACGCCGAATAAACAATAGTTGCCATATGCCGCAGAGAAAGTTGACACTGCGCTGGAAGCCAGTCAAATTGGAAACCAAATATGATGGCATGGTGCTTGGAATGAGTGTTGTTGAGTGGTGGGAGAAAGAGCTGCAGTTCCGAGATCCAGTTGGGGTTGTCCTGCAACCTGCAGTAGCGCGGCGGGTTTTCACCGGCTTTGAGGATGTATGCCAGTCGTTCATGCACCATTGATAACTCCTCTGAATGTACCGTTGGTGAGGTGGCCGTGGAGGCAGGACTGATGCCATAGAACCCTGAGATAGAAGTCTTATCTTTCTTGCCACGTTCGTTGTCGGTGGCCTCATATGGGATGTCCACCGAAAATTCAAATCCTAGTTTCTCCACCACATTGTAGACGCAGACTTTAATATCCTCCAACGAATCAATCTCCGCACCCAGAGTCGTGGAGCTCCCCTTCCATCCAATCCAGATGCATGCCCTTTGCCGTTGTTGTTGTTCCATGAGGCGCTTGGATTGCCGTTCATAGTCGTCCTTGTTGCTTTTCCTGGTTGCGTCATAATCGGCCATGACTTGAGAGTGAAACTGGCCGCTGTTCAACATGTGAGCCCATCCCGGTGTTGCCGCCGTTGTGGGAGTGGCCGAAGGAGTGGGAGAGCGGGAGCTGGCTTGTTTAGCAGAAGAGGAAGCGGCTGCTCCAGTGCTGCCCTGTTTGGATCCCGCTGTGGCTCGCGCTGAGCTTGTCGCTGAAGCTGACCCCCCGCCCACTAGTGGTTCTGATTGTTCAACACCCGCCTCTGTAGCTGCCGCTGTATGTTCAAAGATTTTGAATTTGTTGGTGGTGGCGAAGGAAACTGGTGATGGTGCCGAAGGTTTGCGCTGGGCCGTGTGGCGTTTAGGTGGAGTGAGGAAGCCCTCGTCCCCCATGGGGGTGGTTGGTCCGTTCTCTTGGGCAATGGTTGTGAGTTGGGGCTTGGGTGCAGTTTGCTGTTGGGCCGCTTTCTGTTTCGCCGAGGAAAGAAGATAGTACTCATGGAGTTGGTTGTAGAGATCCGTTGGAATATTAATATATCCATCGTCCGAAGGCGGAATGGGAAGTGGGGTGCCGTTGCCAATTTCCGGTGGATTCGGATGATGGGTGATGAGAGACGCATTAGTTGCACCAGTTGGTGCTGGAGCCGGTGGAGGGATGCTTAGCCCCCCACCCCCATTGGCGCCGTGATGGGGTGGCTGCCCCTGGGGTGTTGGATTGACCGCCGCTGTTGCCACTGGAGTCGCCGAGCCTCCGATCCCGTCCGAATTGTTAAAACCCACAAAAGATTTCCGTACTGGGGTTGGTGCTGGAGCTGTGCAATTGTTGCGTGGAATTGTCGTCCCTGTCAAATTCTGGGCCATTCCATCATGCATAGGTTGGTGCTCTTGTGCCAGATGCCCTCCATAGAATTGGTTTGCTGTGCCTGAAAATGGGTGAAATGCTGAGGGGGCTCCGGTGTGGACTGAGTTGGTGGTTAAAGGAGAGATCGCTGCAGCCGGATGCCCCATTAAAGATGCCGGAACTCCTGCCTGGTACCCCTGGTACTGAGCCGGGGGTGCTCCAAATTGAGGCATTGGTGAGTGAGGGGGGTTATGCTGCTGAGGCAATAGTCCTCCCCCCTGACCCACTGCCCATGTGACGGATGGGTTGATGACGTGAGGAAGCCGATTGGTGGTGGAAGGGGCAACATGCACTGGGGCTTGGTTGGGGATGTGAGGGGGGCCTCCTGGGATACGGACAACTGGGGAGGAGGGTGGCTGATAAGCCTGGAATGGAGCTTGGTAATAGGATGTGGCGGTGGGCTGGAAGTGGAGAAAGTCTCCTCCCTGTTGAACCCGCCCCCCCTTGAGATCGGGTGCGTGGGTGGGCGTGAATAGACCACCTTCTTGTCCATCTGTGACGAATTTTTTGGCCGGAACCGTCGCGGGAGTTGTTGCTGTGGTGGTCTTGACCGGAGCAGTGGCAGTTGTTGATGCAACGTTGGAGTTGGGAGGGTGGTTGGTGGGTCCGGTCGCGCTTCCCTTGGGAGCGGCTGGGGTGGGGGCAGTGCTGGTGGCCTTTACCGGTGGTTGCTCGCCCCATTCGGCGGTAAAGCCTGGTGCTGTGCTTTTGCTGGTGGCGTTGTCGTCGGCGTTTTTGACGGCGGCATCGGGTGGTCCATTGCCATTGTCTCCAGGTTGAGGGGCGCTGTCGACTCCAGACTTGGCGACGGTCTCTGCTGGGGGCTTCACTTGCTTGGTTTCGTCAAGGAGGGTGGGGGATGGGGTTGACACCGGAGACCAGGTGATACCTGTGCCGGCGGCGGCGTTGCGTTGGCCGGTGTTGTCGGCGGCGGGCTTGTCGGAGGCGGCGGGGGCTTTCATGTTGGTGGACATGGTGATGACGTTGTAGCAATAAGGGCTCTGTGAAAAGAGTGATGATAATACGTGGTGGGCGACAGGGGTGTGATGGTAGAAATCGATGTGGGATAGTGGGAGAGGGGGGTGTGGGGAAGGAGGGGTGGTGGCATGCGCGTAAGTAATTAGTAGGGGAACACACGTGGGTGATGGGGTTTGGTGACATAGAGCGTGGGGGGTGATGTTTTGTGCATTGATGTCGTCCCCCTGTGGGGGAGGATGAGGTTGACCATGGCGGGCGGCTCGGAAGCCGTCGCAGGAATGTGTTGTACTCGGAGAGCATTGGAGAGACATGGCGGATGGAGCCGCAGAAAGAAGCATGGCCGAGCCCGGGGGCAGCGGCAGGGTTGAAAAATTTTTGGGAGAATTTGGTGGTGAGGTCGCTGCGCCATTGCTAATAGAGGGACCAATGACGGGCGCGCCAAAAATGACGGAAATGACGGAAAAGACCATGAAGAGGGAGGCGAGTGATGAATGTCGTCGCGGGAAAGACGGCCATGGTGGCGGGTCTGGTGGCCGGCGTACCCTGGGGGCGTGGCCGGGCATGAGACCCGCCATGGGGCGTGCTTTACGACGAAAACGGAAGGAAAGGTTCATAGCGCAAGAGTATATGGAATTGATTATTTGCAAGGAAGCGATCAGAAGAAAAATGTTTCCTTCTCCCACACGAGCAAATTGCACATGTACGAATCCGAAGCTCTCTCCGCCGCTGATAAAGAGGCGTTGTACTTGACAAACGACGATCGCATTCAAATGAAGAAAGACACGGCAATGACCATCTATGGCATTCGCAAGACATTCAAGGCAATGAATAGCAGTGCCATTGGCGGACCGGCGTTGCAAGCCATCCAATCTGTGAATCCGACCCAAGCCGAAGAAATTATTGGGATTGAGCATCTTCTTCATGGGTCGGACCACGCGAGGAAATTAGCTGAGTGGAAGATTGACGTATCAATGGCGGTCGTAGCAGCATACCATCATTTGCATGCTTTGCGTCACGAGCAATTGGATCAGCTGCATCGCCACGAGCAGACTAGCATCCATGAAGGCATCATTCGAAAGGAAGAAATTGACGAAAAGATTGCCACGATGTACAAACAACTCGCGAGAAAGTCGGCCATCCAGGGACTTCAGAGAGCAGAGTACGTTCGTACCTTGAACGAAGCCTCTTATGACAATGCATCGAGCTATGCCTCCGTTGCTGATTCGTGCATCCCAAGTCCAACTGACATCAGCAGGCAACTCGTTCAAAGAAGGAAAACCCCAAGCCATTGTAGTCGTGCTGCTCACGCGGCTTAAACTGTAAACAGAGTACTTATTTTGACAATGGAATTGAGAAATGAAGAAGTAAATGGTTTTATATTTGTTGTATACGTTGAATGTGTTACGAACGAATCTCAATGAAAGTTTTTAGTATAGTGGTTAAAATCTATTCACTACTCGTTTCTTTCGTAGCAAATAGATTGGCCACTCTTCTTAAACTTGCAACACTCTAAAGGGAATCGTCAACACTTTGGTACTAACCACTAACTTTTAGACACTTCACAATTCATAAAATGGCGAAATTGATTATTACTACCCCCACACAAAGTATGAAGCACAATAAAAACTCTACTAATTTGCCATGAATCAAATTCGTCTATGTTTTAAATAGAACCCAAGCCTTTCTGAATACATTTTGCTATTAAGAACACAAAGCCAGCTTTAAGAACGGGTCATTTTCCTAATTTGTAGACTAACACTGCTACTATCATTGTTTTTTATTATATTATTTGATATTTATTTTGCAATTTTCTTTTAATTTATTTCTGTCATTCTTTTTAAAAAACATGACTTTTTATCAAATTTCCCAAATGCCACATCTCACTCCAGAGGAAATTGACATTCTCTCAACTTCGCCACCTGGTTTCCGTGTTGCTTCTCCCACACTGGAGGATGCCAATTTTCCTGGTATTGCTACATTTGTGTCAGTGGATGACCCTGCTGCTCCTTCACAACATATTTGCATTTTTTAGTTTTCATGTATTTTAGTATTCCTGTAACATTATTATTCAATAATTGGCTGTCTCTCTTGTGACAAGGTATATAGTTCAATAGTTTCAATTAGTTCTGTTTCTTTCATAAATGTTTGAATGTACAAAATTGTAAGTATCATTTTAGTGAACAAACATATTTCCACTTTCTCATCATTTTGAGATTGGGCTTAAAAATAATGCATGTGAGCATCTCCTCTATTTGTATGTGAATTGTTACATAACTTCAAAACAAGATTGAGCATCAACCAAATTGGCATGAAATGCTTAGGAAATTTTTGTTTTCATTCAAAATGCTCTTATTTGCAATTTATAAACCTATATGTGTGGTCAATTTTTGCCTTTTATTATTGAAAAAGACATGTTATCAATATGAACATATGCCTAAAAACAGAAAATTTCAAATATTCTTTAAAATCATTACTGATCAAATACACCAAATTTACTATTAGCCCATGCAATCTCATCAATATTCAGTGATGATGCAGCCTCATCATTAGGATTTAAATATTTCATTTTATTTGAGCCATTTCAAAAAATAAATATAAAATATCTTGGTCCAATTTTGAGATATCATATTCTTTCAATATTTTAATGAGAACTGAATGGTGCTAAGGCAATACTCAGTATGATATTATGATACTAAAAAAATCTAACACAACAGTAATTTTAACCCAAAATGACTACTGGTAAGTTAACTCATCGTTTTGATAACATTCCCCAACCATGAAATTTCTTTTACTGCTTCTGGTTTTGATTTAATATTTTTTAATTGAGGTTTGTTGCAAAAAAATGATGTACAAGTTTTCCTTATTCCAAAGCCCTGAAGTCTAACTGTTACAATTTTTTTCTTAGATTTCAAAAACTTTTGAAAAACCAAATAATTAAAAAGTTTTCAATTTAAATACTGACAATACAAATAATACTTTTTAGATCCATTTTAAATCAAACCTTGATATAAATTGACTTGGTTGTATGTGTAAAAGGACATGAGTGAGTGGTTTTTCATTTGTGAAGCATGCATACTCTGGATACATCACTGCAAAAAATAATTAGAATTCATTACCTTTTTGAATGTGACATTCAAGATAATGGTAGAACAAGAAACTAACAGCTGAGTTTATGGTGGTTATTAATTATGCAGATCATATTTTCATTTCATTAGATAAATTTAAGTAAAAAAATATCCCTTGTTGGCAAGATACATTATTAATGAGGAACAAAACCAATACTGGAGACTGGGATTATCACAATCTCAATGAGATTGTTTGTGTAGATACCCATTCACTTTAGTCTTTAGTAAGATGCATTTTTAGAAATCTTTCATAAGAACAAAAAGTTGATTCAAAATTTCATGCTCAGATTTAGCATTGGCTAAAATTGCATTAATTTGGAAGATCACGAATGATGTAATTAATTGAGTTAAGATTTTTTATTAGTTTTTACTGAGTTCTATCAATGAAGTCATGTTGATAGTATATAATGCAAATAATAACAAAATTGTAAATAGCATTTTCATTAATTTTTGAGCAGATACACCAAGACAATATTATTAGCTCTAACCATTACAGAGTTTATTAAACATTGAAAAAATTGTATGTATTACCTTCTTCTACCACTACTATTCTGGTAAACAAGACAAAAGAAAAGTCAAGAAGCAAGTTAGATTTTTTTGAGTAATTGTTTTCCTGTACTGCAAGGAAAATAGTAATAATTTGTAAATATTTGTAAAAAAATCAGGGAAAATTTTATTTTATTTTTCAATTAAAGTTATTTTTTGAGTTGCTTAAGAATTTTTGCTATTTTGTGTCATCTTAACCATTAGTTGTTGGTTGAGTAAATTGTCTTCAAGGCATGATTGGTGGTAATCACCAAGTAAGTAACTACATGTAAATAGTATTACCATAAATGTGTGTTAAGCAAAGAATATACAAATTGATTACACACTTGAAGCGGAACACATATGCTTCTTTATTGTATTATGCAATAACTATACATTGGCAACACTGATAAAGCATGGACGTTGGCTCAAGAAATACATATAGACACAATGTTGACTTGAATGAAGAAGAAATCATTATCTCTGACAATGATGCTGCCTTAGAGATATTCTGCACAGCTCTGATGATTGTACACTCCTTCATTTGCATATTATTTTTGAAACACAAGATACACCAGTGTTTTCTAATGGTGTGTCCACACGTGTGCAAAAAAACACTAAAAACCTTTGGGGTACCTTTAGTTTTTACTTTTTTCTCACTTGAGCGGATACAAATGCAAAGCTCATGCAAAGCACTCATTCCTAACCAAAAAGGTGTGACTTGAAAATCTTCTCCAGTCAACAGTGTGGTTACATACAGTGTCAATACAAAGATAGGTTGAATATAATCACATAACTCAAAACTTTATATTTTTATCTAACAAATCAATACCTTGTAAAAAGCATCAATTGAGGAATATTTTTGGTTTTCATTTTTTGTTAATTTCATAAGGGCAGGTTTAAACTAAAAATCAAGATTGCAAAGTCTTGATTATTTTTCCATTCCACAAAAATTCTTAGCAAAGCATGATGCATGTGGGTGAAAAAATCTTCTTAGTGACAAGGACCTGCTACAAGAATATGCTCGAGATGTAACACATGCTTCTTGCCTATTTTTTGTTCAGAAGAAAGACAAAAATCCTATTTTCCCAAAACCTCCTTTTGCACTGACACATGTCTTGCTCAACCACATATTTTATGTAGGAATACCTGTTTTTGTGTTTATGCCATTGACAACCATTTCAATATTCAGTTGGTTATCTCACTCTTTTGGATGCATTGTGATTCAGATACATCCAAATGCTTAATGATTCTTTCAGTTTGAATAACTACTTGGATTTGCTTCCAATTAGGCTTTTATTGTTAAGGAGCACTTTTGTTTTGCATATTGCTCCATTACATGTTGATCTATGCCTTAAAATCAATTAAATGTTATATATAGTATTTGATGAGAGATATGAATAAATAATTTAGGGAAATAAGAAAATATTTTAGGGTTTTTAGATATTGTGTTAGGGATTTTTGTGAATCATCTACAATGACATGTATCCAGAGAATGGCCAGTATGTGCTGATCAATGTTAGTGGTAAGCACAAAAGGTTGACTTTTCTGTTAATTGGTTGCTTAGCAACAGTTACTGACAAAAAAGAAGTAAGAATGAATACCTAAATTATATTTCTAGAGCCAAATTTTCTGGAAAATCTTCCAAAAATTGGTGATTTTCAAGAAAATTTGGCTCTAGAAATATAATTTAGAGATCGGAAGANTAGATAAAGAACTTACCCTAATAATTCATTATTTGTCACCACCATTACCATTAGCCAGTTATCATATTCAGAAAATAAACAAAGCATTCAGGTCCAATCATATAAATCAAGTACAAACTTGATTGATACTATAATTTTTAATGAATTGAGTAAAGATGTGTCTAAAAAAGAATATTGTTTGGTGAAAGTATGTTATCTCAGAAAGATTGTGTACTTAAGTTCATCTTTGGTGCTTTAGATTATTTATCATAGTTTTCCCTTATTTTTTTTCAGGTTTACAATTTACCTGTTGTTTTTTGGAAAGAAGATAATCACATTTTTACTTGATTAACTTTACATTCATAGGTTACTTTCTGAGGAAATGATAAATGGATTTTCTGAGTGTGAAGGAATGAGTTAATGCAGTTCCATACCTTTTCTGTTTTGTGTTGGAATAAGATCAGATACCACTCCAGGTAATTATTAATTTCATACATGCCAAGAGTCTACCTACTTTTGCTCAATTTAAACAAAATATTGTTAACCATATTACACTGACAGCTATAGCGGGTTTTGCTTATGATAGGCTTGGCCTGAAAGATCAATTTAGTGTGGTGGTCAGCCCATGAACTTACTGGTCCATGAGAAAAATCTTTGTGTATGATGAGACAATTTCATGTAAGAATAGGTCCCCAAAATGCAAAGAGAGAGTCAGGTCATCTCAAAAGACTAATTGAACCACCTTAAACTATGAATATTTGATTTTTCCTTGTGATGGCAATAGTGAGAGAACTAGACTTGATAAAACAAATCACAATTCCTTGCTCTACTAATTCCACTATTTGTCTACTTCATGTAGGCTCATGATGTATACCAGGCTAGTCTATATTTGGTGATTTCTATTGTTTACACTTTTGAGCTGTTAACATACCATCATCAATTGTAGCATATCTAAAAGGATTAAGCATATGCATCAAAACTCTTCCCTGAAATGAAATACTCTTTCTTTCTGTGTCATTGTGACTCTTTTCTACATATGAACTTGAAACACTTTCACTGAAATCCCTTGATCTGATATCTCCTCTTTTGCCACTCTTTCTGGTATCTCTCAATGTAATACATTCCCAGTGGGATTTTGTGATGCTAGGCAATGGGAACAGGCAACAAGAAGACAACAATTAGATGACTTCAAGGCTCAGAAAAAAAAACAGTTCTGATGGATATAGCTGATGCTATCAAGTTGTGATTTGTTTTGCA
>JALLOT010000903.1:0-17092 GCA_036939595.1 Thalassiosira livingstoniorum
AATACAATGTTGGGTGAAATTTTTACCTGCTTCAACTTTAACATTGTGAAAATGACTCTTACAAAAGTGCTATTTTAGGTTCACATTTGTGAACATACCCTTAGGCCAGTAACCATCTTTGCCTTTGGGACTGCCTCAACTGCAGGAGGTCCTCTTGTACATCTCAGGTGAGTCAGTGGCCAATTTTGCAACCTACTGTCTTGCCCACATCCAGGCCACCTACACATTTGGTCCCTTCTGATACAGTGGCTGCTCCTGCTTCCCTTCCTTTGTCTCCCCATGTTGTGACTGCTGGTAATATGTGGTGTCATAGGAAGCTTTATGGGAAATAATATTTATTTTTCTTAGTCCTCCTTATTGGATTAAATTCCTACTCGTGTGTTAGTTGAGTAGATGATTTCAGGCTAAGTGCAGGGTTACCCTAGCCAGGATATCTCATATGTAAGCCATGTTCATCCAAAACCCATCAGATAGCAGCACATAACCTATTATTTTTTAAAATAAGTTATCGAGATATTGGCCTAAGAAGTTTTCTGGCGATTAATCATCAATGAGTCTTGTCCGGACTCGTCCGGTCTTGTCACTCGTCACTCGTCAAGCAATATTGAAAAGATACTTTTTGTCGCAGCGGGTGGGCGGCAGCAATGCTGCTTACGTCAGTGCAAAATAGTACTTATTCCTCCGTTCTGGAAGAATCAAGTATTTCTCTTTTACCCGCATTCTTCCTGTGCCCGCTTTCGAACCAACGACCTTGCATCACTCGGCATCATGTGCTGCCAATTGCACTATTCTGATGCTCTCTTCAACCGGTTGCTCTCTAACAACTGTTAGCAAACAAATGGCTGTCAACTTGTGCCAGAGCCTCTCTATTCAGAGTTGGCGAGCTATTTCATTAATTTTTCCATCAGCGACACTTACTCCATTACCGTCATGGATAGCACCATTGGAAAGAGCAGAAAAAATAGATTTTTTTAGATATTATTTGCTAATTTTAGCGAAAAAAAGTCGGAGTCACATCTGAAGGGTTTTGGATGAACATGCCTCATATTGCAAACAACATGTTTGCTGTATGCATGAGAAATTGAAGTTGATGAAATGACAGTGAATAAAAATTTAAAAATATTCTTTTTAATTAATAATAATAACATAATATAGATGATCAAGAAGCTGCAGCAACAAAGAGGATTACCACTTAATGAATAAATTACAATTTCAGAGGAGTAGGTGTATCTTGTATCAACAATCATCCTCATTGATTAAAATACATTAGTACTTTTTGCCACATCTCTTCTCAGTTGTAAAATGACTATTTACTACATTGTTCATCAACATAATATCTCTGTATTTGGCTAATGGTGGTCTGAACATACATGCTAAAATAATAGTATGTATAATAGAGTAATAAGTAGCAGTGTTTTGTCATTTGAAAACATACATTTTTGATTGAAACAAGTATACAATTTTGTTCACCATAATCCAACTGATTACCTTGCACATTTGAATCATTATAGAAGAAGAATTCATGAGCTCTCTATGTCCAATTCAAGAAATGCGTTGTAAAAAACTTTTTATAAAGAAAAATAAAAAATAGAAAGTAAATAATATACTAAAAATAGTACACAAACTCCATCCTAAGGGATTATCTGTAGATAGGACAAACCAAAAATTTGATTTGAGCCCAAATTTGAACTATTTAGCTCTCAATTGCATTGATGTCACAGGTAAATCTGCTGCTACTCATCTACAGATTACACTTATCTGAATAAAAAACATTAATTTACTAGCTTTAACCTAGTGTTTTGTTTATTGTTTTTATCAAACAGTCAGTAACAGCCTTTTTAACACACTGCACACACAATCCATGCTTTGCTGTTGTTTGAACTGACAACAATGGCAACAATGGCAACAATGGCAACAATGGCAACAATGGCAACAATATCAACAATATCAGCAATATCAACAATATCAACAATATCAACAATACCAACAATATCAACAATATCAACAATAGCAACAATTGCAATAATGGCAACAATGGTTGAGATAGATGGTGCCAGCCATGGCCCAATTCTTGTTTTGCAATGGATTGAATCACCTCTACTGCTGCCACTGCATGCTGTGGCTGATTTTTTTGTTGCAGCGATTGTTGTTCACAGCAAAATAACAGGATGTGACACACACCTAAAAATTTTATTTTTAAAGATTTTTCTTTTGTTTTGATTAATTAAAAGATAAAATAAATACACATCAAGGTAGACTACACTTTCACAGCACCAGCACTCAACTTAAACCACAACAATATTTTTTGTGACAGAAAGCATATTCATCAGTATACACTCTAAAGAAAAAAGTAGCACGCAATCACCAAATAACAATTTCAACCAATATCATGCTTTGACACAGATTTTCTGTTCATAAATTGTTTATAAACTTCCATCTCTTCCTCCCTTGTAAGATTAAGATCATCCCTTTTCTTCAGAGCAACAGCACTTCTAGCATACCCAATCACGTAATAATAATCCAATACCTTGTGGTAAGCTTTCCTCAACCAAAAATCATGCATCAAAAGAATGGAAGTGCCACTCAAATACGGAAGAATTTTTAACGCACACTGCAATCGAAATCGACCGTCCACCAATGCTACATCAAAGGGGTGCGTTATATTTCCCATGTTGTTCTTCTCCAATGCTGAATCAATGGATTCTACATAGATGGACATGGCCGATTCCACATCGTTGTCCGAGAGAGATTTGTCCAATTTTCCCATATCCTTCAATACTATTTTGGTAACTCCATCCCCACCCAACAATTCGGGGCAGTAGAAGTTTAATTTTCCCTCACGAACCATGCATTGGACTCTTGGCTCGGATTCTACCTTTTTACACCAGGGTGGATACCCATCAATGGCAATCACCTTATCCGATGCCAAGAGGGGATAGAAGGAAGTGGACATGCCACAGCCCCATTCGAGGTACGTCCGCGGTTGGGCGTTGGCGAGGACTTTGGTTATGAATTCAAATTCCTCCGGCCACATCATGGGAGAAGAATGTTGAGTGGGGACTTGTTCGCATGGAGTGGTGTGGTTACCACCATGGATGCCATTGATGTCATCGATGTCATTTGGTCCAATACCACCATGCGTACTGTTGTCAGTTACGCCGCTAGTACGAAGATGTGGTTGATGCGTCCTCACTCTCTCGGCAGCCCACAACACCAAATCCACCGTCTTTTTATTCCTGTCATTATACACTTTTCTGCCCTCGGCACCCTTACTTGTGAAGCTTTTCCAATAAATGTCATTTTCTACGGTGAGAGAATAGTTGAGGCACGTTGGTGCGGGGAGAGATAGATGGTCTCGGTAGAGGTTTTCCGAGCACATTTTGGGGACATAGCGACATTTTTCAGCGCAGAATTCAATTTGATGCAATGGCTCCGGTGGTGGAAGTTGCCGATCCGGGAGGTGCAGTTGTGCCAGTTGTTCTGTCGAGTTTGAAGTTTGTAAATTGGATTTGGATGGTTTGACTTGGGAGGGCTGGTCTGCGTCGGCATGAAACGTGTGTGAAACATCAGACACATTAATGTTATTTGATGTATTATTCGTTTGCCTTTGCCCCACCGTCGTTGAATTTCCAATCGCAATTTCTTTTGTGGTGTAAATGCTGGATGGTTGTAAGTAAGACCAAGTTGAGCCACGATGATACTGGAATAGAAACGCCAACGAGAGCAAAAGGATGGGAAACAAAGATTTGGCGGAACAACGTTTTTGGTGGTTCATGCTGAAGATAAGGTAAGCTGGAGAGGATGTCGTGCTCGCAATCAATAGCAACGCCTTTTAGCCATCTCCTCAAAGTCCACACATCTCCTTCCGCCCTGTTGCGGAGCAAGTGAGATAAAGCAAGGCACAGTGAGCGTGTGACTGGTGCCTTACAATACATAAGTATGCATTGGACCAGCGACCAGCGACCAGCAGCATCGACCTCGGCCGGCGACCACGATGCGACCGGCCCCTGATTCCTGATTCTGATTCTGGACCCTGCCTGCTTGCTGCTTGGATCTTGGCTTGGATGGATGGTATGAAACGAAAAGATACCTGACGTACCTACATATTCAACGTTGGAATCAATACGATTTTTTCAGATTTGTATCAAACGTCAAACGTCAAAGTAAAAACGTTTCAACAGGTTTCAACTTTCAAAAAAACTGATGATGACAATGGCAAACGCCAAGCGCCCAAGAGCCCAAGACAACATACAGGAAACAGCTGACATTGCTCCTACCTAAACACCAGTCAACCAGTCACTCCATTCAACAATTTGTTCTCCTTTGTTGATATCATAGGTAGAAGATTGAAGAGGATGAAAGAATGGCATCTCATGGCATCTGAAATAATCTGCTACAAAAACCGTAATAAATTGATACTCCTACTTGATACCACAGCCAGCAAAAACCAAAACGGTTTGATACAATCAAGGATACAATGCACGGCACGATAGTGTATCTCATCATATTTTTCAACGCCATCAAATGCAACGCATTGTCGACACCACACAAGCGCAATACTTCTACTTTACCTAACGCCATCCTTCCTGGTAATTCCAATGCGAAACGATTCCAAGATGCATCACGTCCAAAAATATCCCCTGTCAAAGCCTCAGCGTTGGGAGAATGCACGCACTGCCAACGTCGAAAATTCATTGAGAGCACAATTGCTTCTGGGCTAGTCTTCACGACTCAATTACTTCGACAGAAAATTGCACTTGCCCAAGAAACACCACCCTTCTTCTCCACAGTCTCCACAGCCATCGCATCAGAACCAATAAACAATTCTCCTGAAATAATAAATATAAATCTTTCTTCAGCAAAAGAAATTTCACAATTCATCGAAAAGTATGCAAATCGAAATTTTGTCTCGAATGTGAAGAAATCGGGATTGAACTTTTTGTACCGCGGGCTTTCATCCGAACAAAGCGAGGTCGTATTGCACACACAAAAGTCAAAACTCATTGGCCCTCCGGATCTTTCGCCCATAATCATCAGAAAGGAACCATTCGACTTAATCGATCCGGAAACTTACCAATCCAACGAAGCAGCAGTCTATTTCCAACAGCTGGAAGAGGAGATGACATCGAAAGACTATCCTATTCGACCCAGCAATGGGCACCTTGGCACGACTTGCCCCACGGCAGCTGCTCAATGGGGCAGGGCCGCATCCATTTGGCCCTTGGGAGAAGGTGGAGTCGAGTTTGCGTGGATGGAGGAGGGGGGGTTGTTTTGGCCTCGTCCTTCCACTCCTTCAACTCCTTCAACTGAGAATGGGGATGGACCAACTGGTGCTCCCGTTGTTTCTTGCTCGTTGGAAACGAACATTGGTGGTAGTTATCGTGGTGGTAGTTATCGTGGTGGTATTTATCGGGGTGGCTGTGGGGGTGGAAGTTTGGCAAATGCGTTGCAGGGTGATGCATGGGAGATTATGTTTCGTGCGGACAATGGTTTTCTTGCGGTGCCTGTAGAGTTTGATGTTAATTTGAAACGGGTTTTGAAGGGCCAATAAACCTGGGAGTTGGGAGTATGGATTTGCACAAAGAATATTTTGAAGGTGGTAAAGTTTATCGTTTTCATGAAGAGATGCTTATCGCACAGTTCATAATTGTATTTAACAGATTACTAATATGAAAAGTCAATAAAGTAGGGCAACTTTCTATGAAATGGTGTTACCCTCCAATTTTCTCCTATGGATCATATTCATATTGCTTTGTGCAAATTGTTGTTGCTCCCTTCATTCACACATTTCTGTTACTAACCCTAAGAGTTCTTTAATTTCACACATGGGCAAACAACACTGCATTTACTGTGACATTTCTTTCGAAGTACAAAAAAATGAAAAATAATTGTTATCTCATGATATTAGATTATTGTGTGTTTTGTTCCATGTTCATATGCTTCAGCTGGTACAAAAATGCACCAAATCAAGCAGAAAACACACAGTTATACCTAATTGTATGGAATTTGAATGTTTAAATATGACGTGAAGCTTAACCAAAATCGTTGGGTCTCTTGCTACCTCCCTCTTCACCACCCCCACCATGGACATAGTATTTTGTGGAAACAAACATTGTCAAAATGAAAGAGTTCCACCAAATTTGTAACCACTACCAATAGCAATGGTTTAAAATCCCCGGTAATGAAAATGTCAAAACTTGCCTTGGTCCTCAGCAAAACCACAGTCTTGAGGTGACAACATTTTGGCTTTGACACCATGGCCACATAAATTGAATGAGTGTTCTATCAGTAACTCTTCATTGTAGATGACAGCAGGTGGAAAAATATTGGTTTCGCCCTTGTTTTTGCAATGTGTTTCTGTGTTGAAAGACCACAGCCACTGCAATTTTCGGAGGCCATGTTAAGAGAATAAAAAAGAACATGGTTGTTCTTCAACACAGACTATTTTACATTTGATCTTATTGCATAGAAGTACATATAGAATGCAGTACATTTTTATCAAGTAGATGTTTATGCAAAACTGTAAAAATCAGGCAGAACCGCTTGAAACTCTGCAAAATTCCAAAGATCTGTATAAAAATTGTGATAAATTTAATCAGTATTTATTGATGTTTTAATCCAGAATTATGATTATTCAAAATTTCAATTCATTGCCATTTTTTATTACAAGTTTTATCATGCTCTTTGTTTTTCTGGAACCACTAACTTGATATGTGAATCTGAAAAATCTGGAAATAATCAGATTAAACAAAGTTCTGTTGGGAATTTCCTGTTATACATTTACTTTAAAAGTATGGGGAAATATAAAATTTTATTTTATTCAGGAAATTGCCCAGGATGAAATACCTCAATACTTCTTCAGGAAATGGGTAACAAGGAAATTTCCTACATAATCTAAAATATATCCTATACATGTGTTGAATCTGATAGTAATAGGATATTCGCTAATAGTATGCTTTGATGCACCTATGTTTGATGTCTACTATTATACATGTATTTTATTTCCATATATTAGTTTAAAATACTCAATACTGCTTAACAATGTGTCCCCATGAACTATTTGTCCATGATGTTCAGCATCAATCAACAAATCAAATCTCAGAAAAAAATAAATTTTGAACTAGGCATAAAGCAAATATGTATTTATTATGAAATGATTACCAAAAAGACCCCAGCTGACAAAAATACCAAATAAGTTTGAAAAAAAATTAGGAGACAACAAAAGTGTTTGGTTTTATAAAATTTAAATGATTTTGATGAAACCATTTTATGCAAAATCCCTTTGGTATATAATAGAAGAGGATGTTTCATTAGATGGTTAAAAAAGTTCACACAAACAAAACTACTTGCATTTTTTGGAACTCATTTTTGATAGATACAATTACACTTCTTTAGATAGCCTTAATTTCAATGATGTATATGAGGGGATAGTCCCTGTTGCAACAGACTGCAAAAGAAATCATACAATTTACTGTGTGGCTTTGGTGGGCAAAAAATAAGCAAAAGTATTTGATTATTCTTTGTTGATATGGATTCAATTAGTATTGAATAGCATGCCAAATATTGAAGCAAGGCACAATAGACCATTGGTATCCACCCATGATGAAAAGTTGAAAGGGAGCTTCAAAATTATTAATTCCCCTTCAGAATGAAAATCTTTGTCAATACTGCTAGTTTTATATTAGCCTTAGAAATGTGGCAATCAACAGTATCATGATGAAAAATACCACTTTTGCTGCCAAAGACAGCATTTGAATTAGTGTCTCTTATATGGAGTAGACTGTAAAAAAATGAGTTGTAACCTAAAAAATTTCATAAATAGTGATGGAAGTCAAGCAGAAGGATTGGTGTCACTATGTCAGTGTCTCACCATTTAAGTGGTAGGATGGATGGGGTATTGTTATACATGAGGACATATAAAAGTCTACTAATATGTGTATGATGCATGCAAGAAAAAATTATGTGCAATTAATTGCAAAGTATAAATTTTACCAAGAAATATTTTTTACCCAAATGGGGGAAACTAATTTTGTGAAATTTTGATCTCCCAAAAATTGGTTCAGTGTAAATTGGGTACTAATTTCTGGGGAAAAAATGCAGAAATTTTCCAACCTTTGCTTCAGGTAAGTTTGAATTTGTTTGCATTATTATTGGTGGAATGGATACAAAGATAATTGTCAGATAGTATTTTTTCTGATTAAAGACTCAGGTACATTATTTTTACTAATGATTTGATGTGGTATTGGGATGAATTCAAAAGCTTCTTTACATACAACTACCATGGTACATGGTATCCCAAGCAATTAATTGTTTACCATTTTCAGATAAAGGGCTAATTACTAAAACACCATATACATGTCTCTTATTGTTTTTATTACCATGATTATTAGCCATTAACTAAATAAAAAAGGTTCATTGTAGTTCTTATAATTTTCCTGGGAAGTATCATAAGTTAAATAGCTCTAAAATCAATGAAATGGGCACATTATTACATTTTTAAGCATGCTTAAACAAACTTATCAAAACTGGATATGTATTCAAAAGCTGACAACCCAAACACTGGTGGTTGCAGATGTCATTGGGCCCATGTCACAATGACCATTGTTAATCACGTGAGTGCACAACTTCAAAGTCACACAACACTCACAACATCCAAAATGCACACAACTTGTTAGCTTTCCTTGCCTCATACCCATAGCTCTGACATTTGCCATGGTCCTTGAGATTTTTGTTGATTGTTGAAATTGTCAATGTTAAAAAGAATATAACGGGCAGTGAAGTTCTGTTACTTGAAAATTATGAGACAAGAAAAATATTTTTCTTTCACCATTCTCATAACAGCCAGAAGTACAATACCAAATGATAGTACAAAACAATACCCACAACCTATAAAAAAATGATAATAGTAATAGAGTGCTTTTAGGAAGTATTAATTTGACTGGTATTCTGTGCTTATATAAAACTAATGAGTATTAGCCACTTAATTTTTAAAAATATTTCAGCACTATAAAAATACCAACTCTGTGAGCTAGCAGTTGGTACTCCTTTGGTACTCAAAACAGCCTTTTTCCATACCAACTCCATGAGTACCAAACTAACTACAACAACACCTATGTAAAGAAGGTACATGGAACTTTTTCATGACTCTGTGCCAACCTGTGCCAGAATCCAAAAGACAACAAAATCACCTTGTTCTCCTAAAATTACTCACAAAACACACAGCACCAAGCACATAATAACTCACACACTATTCATCTGTCGCCAACTATCACTATAGTGCTAGCTGCTTGTCTCTAAGATGTAGGAAATACCATAGTGTTTCCCGCATTATTCTATCACTAGCTATTGGCAAATTGCAGCAAACATTATTTCATTGTTCATCATTTGTAAAATGTTATAACCAAACTCATTATCTCCTATTGTCATTACTACAAAAGTAAACAACATTACCATCCAACAATCTAGCACCTGATCCAGGTGCTTGTTAGCGCTGGAGACAATGATCCTTCCACCCATCAACATCAAACCCTTGTCATTGCTCCTACCCAATCCATTTTCTTCCCTAGGATAAAAAATATCACCAAGCCTTGCTATCAGCTGGCTACCTACAGACTCCTCTGCATTGTACAAGGAAATGAATCTCATATTGTAAGATATTGCCCACATACTGAAGGTGCAGAGAGTTGGCGTCGTACCACCTAACAGTTCTTCTCTGGAAAAATTGGAAGTAAATTCTGCATTTGGAACAGCATTGATCCCTGGATGACAACCAAGCCTGTGAGTCTGGTTTGGATTAAACATTATTCTGAAAAGTATAGTGAAAAACAGGTACAATGAGTTGTAAATCATGAACTAGAGCAACTTTCCAAAGACCTATAAATTGAGCACAAAAATTTGCTCCAAGCCATCAGTCATATTAGCACCATCAAACACCAAATCCAGAAATTTTGAGCAGTGGCAAATAAACACTACAACAAGAGAATGGAGCTCCAACAAGTCAGGCTTGGAACTTAAACCCCATACCTTCCACAACCCCCCAATAACCACCATAGGGAAGCATTAACTTGCCTAGATGCAAATCCTAGTCCACCAGCAGGTAAGTAGTTTTATTTGTAATTCATTTCTAATGACCTAGAAAATTTGTAACTAATTCATTTAATGTTTCAGTTCTTTTTAATGTGGCTCTTTTGGTGGTGTCACCTTGAGATTAGTTATTTTCTTGAGGGCATATGGTGCAAAGCCAGCATCTCCATATTGACCATCCTACTACATTGCAAATCCAACAACAGGCTTCTATCCTCACCAATTGGAGTTTTTAGATCAATTACTGAAGACGTTGACGAAGATTTCAAGTTTGAAGTAGGTCATGGTGTTGGAGTTGCAGCCACTAATAATGCTTTGGTTCTTACCCCATTGTGACTTTCAGGAGGTTCTGGCGGTGTGGATCCTTCAGGCAATCCATTGAGTATGTGGACAAGCTAATTATTGTCAATTTCTTTGTTGGCAATTCCAAATGGGTACTTGTTTGGTGGCAGCAAATACAATGGAGTGCACACCGTGTAATGGTACATGACTTCATATCCATCTTTGTTGCTGTCTTCTCCATTACCTTTTGCATTCATGTCGGCAAGGCCAAGATTAATAATTTGCTCTTTGATCTCAATTTTGTATTTGTCTGCATTGTCCAAATTGTAAACTCCAGAGACTTTGGTGTTCTCAATGAGTACCGATTGCACCATGGAAGTATCCAGTGGAGATGCACCTCATACAACTACCAAAGCCTGTGGCAGTGTTCCATTAGTTTCTGATGTCATTAGATGCTCATTAATGAAGGAGCAGCATTTTCATGAAATTTGTTGTGTGGTAGGGATGGTGCAGTTAAAAATTCATTGGTTGGGTCAGAAGGGGAGGAACAGTTGGATTGAGAGTGTTTTTTTGTTTTGGGTGTTTCTTTTTTGTTGAGATTTCACCATGGTTAGTCAAATTGTGAAATTACGATTTCAAATTATGAGCATTTTAAGATTAGGAATCAGGATCACAAAATACATTTGATGTTACTGTTATCATTTCAGGCTGAATCATATTTTCTATCTAGCTTTTAACATTTTTCTACTGTTGTTGTTTCTCTGAGCAAATTCTTTCATGTCAAAGAGGTGATATTTGTGATGGTGCCTTTGTTGTGTCATGTGTTGTTGGCTGATATGCAACAATATGTGGCTTGTTTGTTGTTTGTTTTGCATGTGCTCTAAAAGTGAGAGTATGTACATAATTATGGTGTTTTTTGTTGAATGCCAAAATAATTAAGTTCAGTATTTTTACGTATGTAGATGTAAAACACTTGAGAAAGGCCTTAAAATCTTTCCAAAAAGCTTGCCAAAAACAATGTTCACACCTGTGTTTTTACACTCAAATTGTGACCATTGAAAAAATGTTGATGAAAGTATTAACCCAAATTGGGAACACTTTTTCTGAACACAAAAAGTTTTGGCATTTCATTTCTGCAATCAATTGCAGTTCAAATTTAAATTACATGGAGTTCTGCTCCTAGAAATAATAAAAAGCAGCACACAACTGTATTTATGACTGCACCAAGAGGAGAGGATACATGTGTTTAGATACTATAGTAGCCTGTAAATATTATATAAGATACTGACCAAAAACAAACTTCCAAGGTGGGCAAGAGCAATAAACTGAACATGCAATTGCAAAGCATAGCTAGATCAGAAGACCATGTCAGTTTGGAACTCCAATTAATTTGTTGCTGGGAGCAAAATTATAATTAATTGAAAAAGAAAAATACTTAGCATATCCTTGTCATTGTCATTGTCACTGTCACTGTCATTGCCACAGCTGATTTTTTTCTTTATATTGCTTAAGTTTTTCTTCCAACAAGTGTTCTTTTCTTCACTGTTGCTTGGCAAAAACTCTTTTGCTTTATTTTCCCTTTCTGATTATTAGAAAAAATTGATTTTGATTTACTTTTGATTTTTCAATGACTGAAGTGGATTTACTTTTACTTCACTTTTCTTATTTTAATTGTCACTTTCTTTTTGACTTTGATTAACTTTTACTTTCTAAAACTGTGTAAGCATTGTGATTTTGCTTTACTTTCACTTTCCGAAATTTTAGCCATGTGCCTCTTTGCTGTTATTTTTGATTTAAATAAAATCCCCAAAAATTAAATATGCTTCGTGCTTTCGACTAAAATCAATACTTTCTACTAACTATGTGTATCACTGTCCACATTGACTTGATTCCCTTGAGTGGGCGGATCTCAGTACCCCCTGTACAATCGTAGAAAATGTATTAGATCCTACATTACAACTGATACAAAAATGATGACTGTTCAAAAGTTTTTCTTCATATGTTTCTAACGAATTCCCTATGTATATCTCCTTCATCAAAACATCAAAACGCATGATAACAACGCCGAATCGACGTCCAACTCACGACATCATTCAAATTGGTTGAGAATGTTACCACTACACCACCACTGAATCTCAACAATAGGGTTAAATTTTAGTTTATATAACATTGTTTTTGTTGAGGCTGCCTTACATACCAACTTCCTCCTTCTGTGTTCATTCATTGGGCAATGGGAAAGCTGACGATGGCAGGATCGTCCGTTTAGGAAAGATCTAAGGTTAGTCTAACTAACAACTAAAGGACTATCATGTTGATGAAGTTGAGAGAACTACGATGTGTTTAGAATCTTTTAGAATGTTAAAGTAGTAAAGAACAAACTTATTTTACATTTCACTATGACTCTAAAACCTGAAGAAAACACGATCCTGTTGGAAACGTAAGTGGTTGAACTGTTGTTGTTGCCGTTCATACGCACAAGACACGCCGCCTTTGGGCTTGCCGATGGCGAGGAAAGAAAATTGAGACCAACGATCACTTCTTGAACTAAACGATTGCTATGGTGCCCGAGGATATTTCAGACGATGGTGATGTTTCCTGCTCATCGTGATCCGCTCCAGACTCTGCCGTCGGCCACCATGAGGTTGATATTTTAATACCCACTAGGATACAGAATGTTTGCTACCTTGGCACTGCGACGGCAATGATGCCTCAAGCTTGAGCCGCAGTGATAGTACATCGTAAGGTTTCTCCGGTCAATCGCGTGCGACGGCAACGATTCCTCGAGCTCGAGCCGCAGTGACGTAAGGTTTGTCCGGATAATCGCGATCCACTCCAGGAAGTGAAAGTGGGGTTGTTATCAGTGACATCAGCTGTTACTTAGCTATCAAGGTAGGCGGTCGGGCGTTGGTTACGGGCGGGCAGTGATCGTTGTGGAGATGCTTGGGGTGGTTCGTTCAAGAGTTTGTGTGGCAATTCGTTCAATGCCATCTACGAAGGTTCCTCATCATTGGCCTCAGCCGTTATTTTTGTCAGTCGTCAGCCGAGCAACGATCAACGATGAAAAATAAATGGTTCCGCATGGGTGGGAGCAACGTCGTTTGGTAAAGACGATCATTAGGATTATTGTGGTTGTTTGTCATCGGCTTTGGCAGTAATTTTTGTCAGTTGTGAGTTGAGCAACGGCGATTCGAAAGTATGATTCCAATGAGTCGGCATGGGTGGGAGCAACATGGAGCAACACCAACAGAGATGCATCTCTTGAGTATGATGGTAGAGACGACGATTCAGGTTCATCATGATTTGATTCTCATTGTAATTATTGAATGGCATTTGATCTGAAATTTACGATTTTATGTTGACTTCAAAGTGCTTTCTAGCTGTTGCGTGCTGTCCCAAGCACCTCTCCTACTTGCCTCCCTGCTCAGAAGGTAGGCTGTACTAGGCCGAAAAATTAATATGGTTGTGCCACCTTCGAGAATAATGTTTTATATACAGTTATGAAGAACATATTCAAAGGCGGCACAACCATATCGATTTTTGATGGAGCTAGGTTGATTCCCGTGGCAATGTTGGGTTAATTGAAAAAGTGTGAGAATGGTGGATTCTGGCGTTGTGTGGCCACTGTCGCGCATTTTTGTCCATGCGTTGAGAGTTGTGTTTGCTTTCCTACGAAAAATGATACTCCCAGAAGGTAGGTACAAGTTTTTTCCATTTTATTACAAAAATGCCCTATCAATAACTACTATCTACGTAATATTACATATATTCCTACTTACAATAAAAGACTGTAGAGAATACTGAGATCTGCTCTCAAGTCAATGTGTGTCTTGGGGCTGCTGCTGATACTTTGGCTGCTGATGCCTGCTGCTGTATGCTTTGAGCTAGACGCTTCCTGCCTGTTGTTGGTGATGGAAAAAGATGGGAGACGAATGAGGCTCAGATATAAAATACGGTGGATTGAAATTCTGCTATTCCATGGTGCCCATATTTTGTTGTTAGTTACTGAACTGTACAA
Source organism: Thalassiosira livingstoniorum (assembly GCA_036939595.1). Lineage (NCBI taxonomy): Eukaryota > Bacillariophyta > Thalassiosirophyceae > Thalassiosirales > Thalassiosiraceae > Thalassiosira > Thalassiosira livingstoniorum. The sequence continues at coordinate 14,381 of JALLOT010000903.1, forward strand.
TGACGTTAGGTCATAACACTATGTAACAGAAATAATGCGATAATTGGCTCTACTTTATGTTACACTGCTTTTTGAAGAGAATATGGCCCAACACAAAACTAAAATTTATGCAATATTTTTCAGAAAGAGAGATGAGACTGCACTCAATCTACCCCCAGATATATAAACTTTTCAAAATTACGTAAATTTTAGACTACACGTACGTTTATTTATAGAATTGAAGCCTTCCCATTGATCACTTTAATATAATACCATCTCATGAACCGATGCCATACTTAGTTAAACTCAAAAACAACCTTCAGAAGGACACGCTTCCCCGCAGGGTGTATAACTAGCAACAGTCGCCTGTTCCCACGAAGGGTACTTATTAACGTTGCAGTTGCCTGCAAGTGGACAAATAAGATTTGAAACACTTGAGGACGAGAGGAAACAGAGAACAATCTGCTATCTTTCGATATGAGATGAGTGAAAAGAAACTTACCTGACCGAGCATATCTGCAAAGAGCAATGAAACACCACATTCCATCTTCCATCTGTGCAGATTCCTCCGCACATCCCAACCAGCGGGACCCTTTCCACATAACTTGAGTATATGACTTGTTCTGAGGGTAGTCTTTGCCCTCTTTGTTTTCGACCCAACGCTTGAGCACAGTATTTGGGCCCTCAATTTTTTGATTTGGGAACTTCCTCAACGCGGCATTCTCCCCGTAATTAAGGTTTTTCTCCTGTTGGTACTGGCAATTTCCTACAAGCTGGCTGGCCCGTGCCGCAGCTTCCTCTGCTAATGATGGGGACCATATGAGTTCACCGTATTCAACACCTTTGCTTTCATGAAATGGCTTGCGACGCAAGTTGTGTGCATCTAACCAGTCTTCTTCCCTTTGATTCATTGTCGGTTTATAACCCACAAGAATTTCGCGTGTGATGGATGATGTTTTGAAATTACCCCCATAAGCAACTTCATCTCCATCAACGCTGACTTTGTAACTTCCCTGTCCATCGGAACAACACATCCCACCTTTTCCATGAAATATTGCATTCAAATTAGAAGAAATTACGTAGAAAAAGAAAAACTGAAGACATTTTGAAACTTACCGTATTCGTCAACGACTGTGAGAATATAAGATCCAGCTAACAAACACAAAGGTGAAGTGTGCAACTCATTGCGCCCGAATGATCCTTGTGGGTAATCTAAGTAAACGACAGGGGCACTGCCATCATTGGGGTTTGAGGCAAAGGAGTAACCTGTTTCTTTCCCAAATCGGTCCATACGTAATTCGATCTCCACTTTATACTCATTTGCTGGACAACTAAATGCTGCTGCTATGGAAGTGGCAAACGTTGTTGTCGCTATGACATACGGTGTAGTTGCCCACTCTGTAGTCGTTGTAGAAGTTGCTTTCGTTGTGGTGGCCGCTGGTGTAGGCCTTCTTGTAGGACTGTTCGTTGAAGCAACTTGAGCGGACGAGGTAGGCAATGTTGTGGGACGAGTTGTGGGCACACGAGTGGGTTGGTTCGTCGGGCTTTATTGAAAGAAGGAGTCAAGAAGTTTAACAAAATGTATGAGAGGTACAACACAGAATTATTCAACTAATTTACAACGTAGCAAAAAAAGATCTCACGGATTTGTAGGTGGGTTGGTTGGTGCTTTCGTTGGTCTGGTTCTTGGCATTCGCGTGGGACGTTGAGTAGGATTGGAAACTGAGCCACTGGCGGAAGAAATAGGCATGCGAGTGGGTTGTTTGGTCGGTCTTGGTTTTCGCGTGGGACGTCGAGTCGGATTGGAAGCAGAGTCTTGTCGAGGAGACTTGTCCGGGTCATCTTTCTCGTCCGGCGAACTAAATTCACCAGACCAAGGCAAAAGTCCAAATGATCCAGACTCGATCGACGACACATCAGACGACCTTTGCTTGTCCACTTCAACCCCGTCGTGAGATTTCAGTGACAGCGACAGGGCAAAAACAACCGAAACCAGGAGGATAACAGAGAGCCCAATTGATGCTTTTTTGTATCTACCACAACCATTGCGGCCTTCATTTGGCTTTGTCCTCAAATTAGATTCCGCCAAGTCTTCAATTTCTTGGGGAAAGGCCGCAATCTCAGTGTTGTCCATTGGAGCGGTGTCAGTCATTGTTAATGTCTATCGAAACTTCCCCTTTAGGAATTTGTAAGTTGTGAGATGGTACTTGGACAATAATATTATGAGCTTATCATTAGACAAAAACCTACTCAATGATGAGATAGGCTCGACGGGCTACTAAGGATCATTATTATTACTAGAGGTATCACAAACATTACAATACCAGAATCCGAAGATGTGTCCGACCTGTGTCCTGTGTCCTGTGTATGTCCGACTGTCCGAAATGGGTGCTCTCCTGCGAGAAAGCCAACAAATCCAATGCTGCCAAAAGCTACTTACCTACGTAAGTAGAGAGGGATGCATCTTCTTACTTGTGAAAATCAATTTACTGCTGTGGTTGTGCATTTTAATTTTGGTTTCCAGTTTCCATTTCCGTTTCTTTTTCCTACTTAGAGAAGGTGGTTGGAATGTTGGATCCTGGTTGGGTAATATTCCAATTACATACGCCCAACAAGCTCTCCCAGGAACATCCCAGAGTCACGTTATAAGCGTGTTCTCGTTCAAAACTTCACGTGACAAATTTTTTCTGTTACAGCGTGAAAGTCACATAAAAAAACTTTTTCAAATTAAAG
>JALLOT010000904.1:4534-17074 GCA_036939595.1 Thalassiosira livingstoniorum
CAAAACTCCTCAAACTATAGAGTTAGAAGACGTGACATGACCATGGTGGTTGAACCATCCTTCCTCCTCCTACAATACTTATGTACATACAACCATGGCATCAAATAGTCATTGAATCAGCATCAAATAGAGTTGTCTATACACAAGGAGAGACAGGATTAACAATACTATCAAGTACAATTCCATAACTAAGTACTTACCTCTCTAAAGAGATAGATAGAGATGCACTTATTACTATTTTTCTATATATCTTTCATACACTTGATTGGATTTCTTACCCACTTTGAACTCTAAATAGAGCTCACTTCCCACTGCTGTTGATATGGCTATGATTGGAGTTAGATGGCAAATGAAGATCATTTGGAAGGCTAATATTATTTTTGACAAATCATTGAAGATTCTAGGTTACAATACTAAATAATTTTAGTGAAATGAACAATAGAATGAAGTGAATTTTCAATTTCTGGAAAATCTCCAATTAGACCTCCTCTTTGACTGTAAAGTTCTATGGCCGTACTCAATATGAACTGTAAATGGAAAATATCATTCAAGCTTCTTTCATCAAACTGAATGAGAAATATTCTGAATCAATATTTCAAAAATTAATTGAGGTGCAACATGTGATGCCTAGCTTAATTGAAAATATGCTGGTGTCATTAAAAATTATAGATCAGCCAGTGTTTTACTGCATTCATCAAATAAGTTGTCCAGAAAATGACCAGAAAAAATTAGTCAAACATGTAAAATCTCATATAAGCTGAATTGTTTGCCCATTTTGAGAAAATGAAAGAGCAAATTATTATGCATCCCTAGTAAAGACAGACAATGATTGTGTTGTGGTTTGAACACATGACCTTGGAACTCATTGAAATTGATAGGATCAACTAAGCCTGCAGCTTTTGGCCATTTTGACATGCAATACAATATGTTTGTTTATATCTGTCATAATGCATTGGAAACTACCATACAATACCAATTTGATGTTTTTTAGACCCAATTAGATAAGCTGGTAAGATATCCATGACAGATTCAGTCACCTACAACCTGCAATCTGCTACATGCAACCTGCACCAACAAGCAGCAAGCAGTGAGCAACCAATACAATAAATACTCCTTAAGGGGTATTTTCTTATAATCATATTATTTCCCTTTTATTATCGTAAAAAGACACCTTAAATATTTAAGATATCCCTTGCAAATATTTGTTTTGTGCCTAAGAAATCTATTGACAACAACAAAGGTTCTTCCAAAAAATTTTGCTAAAGAAACAAGAAATAAATATCAAACTGATTCATTAATACTCAAAGAAGACAATTAAAAACCAACAATGGATAAGTATCTGTTACATAATTGAATAAGGAACATTCTCAAGCCTTCATTTTTAATCATTCTTCCTGTGACCCTCCTTCCAAAAAGATATCATACCCTTACTTAATATTCAAACATTGATTCACAACAATAAAGGCGTGGGAATTGAAACCAGGGGACTAGAATGAAATAAAAAATTGTACCATATTGATTTGGAAGAATACATTCCTTCAAATGCAATTATTGAAGACAACACAATAAAGCCAAGAGTATAATATTACCCACTCCATTGATAAAGATATGTTCTTTTTGCAACAAATACGTGTAAACATACCTTCTTCAAACATGCCTTTTAGAAAGACATTGTACCACCACTTACTAATTGCTACATACAAACTTATCTAATTTATCCCTAAGGTACTTACTGCAATGCAGTACTTAGAGTGCATTTTCTTATATGTCTCTAACTATTAACCTGCCCTTTTATTGTAATTTCTTCAAAATAAAATTCAACCACTTCATATTGGGATGCCAATTGTTGCTATTCCTTTTACCAGTGTTTTTCAAAGTACACCCTCATTCCCACTCATTTTTGTTGTCAAGAGTAAGAACTCTTAGTAGAATTTTCTTGTGATAGCATCTTGATTTGAAGCAAGAGTTCATTGTACCACAGAAACTGATTGACTTTGAAGAAATAATAAAAATAAAATAGAGACTGTTTTTTCATTCAAAAGATAAGGCATTGACAAGTAATGTAATTGAGAACCAATAGAAATTCAGGCATGAATTTTGTTACTAGTTAAATCAATTGCAATATTGGAATATTGATAACCATTAAATTCAAAACATAATCAGACATATGAATTGATTTTCTAGCATATCTGATTATACACCATCAAATATAAATTTAAAAGTAGAAAGAAATTGGAAATGAAACTAGATGAAGTTGCTATCTTCTGGACATCTAGAGTAGAATTTATCATATCACTTAAGCTAGGTATTTAGCAGGGGGGACATAAGCCTGGAGTTATGGGCTTTTGGCCTATTAACCTTCATCAGAGGTGTGCCAAATTGCTAAATGCATACATTTTCAACACAAAAAGATGCAATAAAGTGAGATATAATCCTTCCACATTCTAAATGAATGTGGCAGCTCCAATCCCTTCACAGATTCAGGAAAGAGTAAATAAAATAGAAAATAAAATCCAACACCAATTGCATTCTGTTTGAATGATCTGAATTTAATTTGATTTATGGCTCAAGTTGCTTGGAACGTTGCTCCATCACGGCCTTCCCATCCTTCAAAAATCTATTCTTTGCAGTTAGTCCAGAAATTTGAGCATTCTTTGAAAGAATAGTCATCTTCAGCTTGAACGTCTTGCTCAAATACTTCTCAGAACTCTTGCGATGAGCTTTAGACACTTTTGAAATAAATTTGTTATTCTTGTCAGCTTGTTTCTGCAGGGATTTGCAAATTTTTCCCCCTTTACCAAGTGCAGATTTTGCAAGTTTGCAAGATTGGAGTACTTGCCGTGAAGTTCCTTGTACATTACCTTGGCTGTCACAATATGTTTGTTTGTAGTGCTGAAGGTCAATTTGCATTTTTTATATTTTTTTGCTTTTGGAAATGATGGCTCTTTCACTTTTCCCATCATTTTTTTGTTGGATATTGGGCTCAGAGGAGGAGGAAGCTCAACCTGCCATGGATTCTGAGGCATTTGCATTTGAATGTGTTCCAACTTTTCTCTCTTGTCAACTACATCTGCAGCCTCTTTCTTTGACTCTGCACTTTCTCTTCATATTCCTCACTAGACTCCTCTTCTTTGTTGCCCAACTCCTTGATGATGTTCAAGCAATGAGATTCTCAGGAAAGCGGCTCCTGTTCATCTTCTTGAGAATGGAGCTGCTGAGAATTCTTGTCTTCAGAACTGCCATTTGTCAGTTCTTTGTTTGTGTGCTGGGTGGGGTGACTGGCTAACATTCTGGTAGATGGCATGGTGATTTGAATTCAATACTTCAAAACCAGAAATAAACAAGACCAAACAACCCGAGTCAATATAAATGGATGAGAATGATGATAGAAAAAATGAAATGAAACCTTACTTACTGTGTGGGAAGCGAGGGGCAACACACAGTTTTTCGTAGAAGATGGAAACATTGCTTAGCACCACAAGACAGAAAAAATCTTTACACTGTTTTCTCATGCCATGAGACAAAAAATAAGCAACAACCAGCAAATTAGTTTCACAATGATAGAATGAGAGGACGAAGCAGCAACAGCAATCTCACAGGTGTGGTACTCACACGCTATGGCAGTAGCATCAATTTTTCAACAGAAATGGCCATTTTCCAGGGGGGGGGGTCAAAAAATTTAAAATTGACAGCCAGCTACTCAGAAAAAAAGCTGGTACGCAGTATCTTGCGCACTCCAAAGTTTCGCATAATACAAAAAAATACAAAAATAAAGATAGGTAAACATTGTAATATAATGGAAGATTAGAACTAAAATTATTTTATGTGACAAGTGCTAACCAATGGGCTATCGATTGCAGCTGCTGTGCTCCAATTCCGCAGCAACAGAAACAAAAAACAAAAAGTTACTTAGGTACTTACACAAAAAGCTCGCTGAAAAGCCAGTGAAAAGCTGGAAAAAACAAAAAACACAGAAAAAACAACTAAAAGCCTGCAAAAAACACAAACCACAGAACACACGCACGCAACAACAATATCGACGCGATCCCAAATCCCAATTTCAAAACTTGAGAAATGAACGCTCAAAGCAATGACGGGACTGCCAAAGCACAGGGATCGCCATCCACGCCCTCTATTCCTGCTGCTGTTCCTGCTGCTACGCCCGTAGAACGCGGCAGATTTGTTCTCGAACTCCACAATCGAGACGAAGAGAGCGACGATGATTCTGCCAACCAAAACAAACATCCAAGCAGCAACGAATTTGATCCAGATGAAATACTGAACTCCAGCGGGATGAATCATTTTCCTGAAGAAGAACGTATCCGTGATGAAGATTTAGATCGCTTATTAGGCCCATTGCCATCATTACGCAACAATTCAAATGCAAATTCAAATAGCAGAAGTCTTAGTATTACCGGTTCTGACGTCACCGATGAAGGCTGTAGTGACGACGACACAGACTCGCGACGAAACCACAAACGGTTCCGAAGGAAGAAGCCATTCTGTCCATGCTGTCCAGATTCCGTGAGAAGGGGACCATGTGCGGCGTTGTCGGCCTTCATGGACGCTGGTCCTAGTGGGTCGGTGCCAACTCCAACCGTTGGAAATATGATTGTGGTTTTTCCGAATTGCCTCAGTCGACGGGGATTTGGAATAATCGGACCTCATTGGTATGTTTTGGCCACGGCAGACAATTAGTTTTTTACTTTTCATCCGCTCAGTTGTGTTCAAGAGGGCATCCAGAATGCGGCGTACGACTTTGAAAACGTTTATTTATAAATCTTTTTCTTTTGTTTCTTCTTCAGGTTTGGCCCAGTTTCTTGCGTGGTCATTCTAACTGCTGCGACAGCATACTATGTACCACAAGCGTATCGCCACGTCGGCCCAGTCTCCTCTTTCATATGCATCCTCTTTTACACCATTAGTATTTCTTCGCTATGCGTCGTGTCATGCTCTGACCCAGGTGTGGTCAAATTGAATAGGGGGGGAGGGATGGATGGTGTTGGCGTGGGGAGGAACGGATATGCTGGTGTGCCAACGTCTGACGAGGAGGGCGGTCTGGGTGTCAGCAGTGGCCCGGATGGTGCAGCTAGGAGTTCTGGACGGGATTGGAAAAATTGGAGGTATTGTGATTTTTGTGGGTGAGTCCGCACCCCAATTGTGTTTCTTGCTTGACTCACTTTTTCTGGGATGCATTTGATACTGATTGTTGCACCGGCATTTAATTTTCTCCTGCATTTATTACATTAGCGTGTACCAACCACCAGGTGCAATGCACTGTCCTGAATGCAATGTGTGCATTGAAGGATACGATCACCACTGTCCTTGGATGGGCACCTGTATAGGAAAGAAAAACTTTGAGAGCTTCGTTATGTTCAATTTGTCTTGGCTGCTCTATCTTTTCTACGCAGTCATTTGGGTATTGGTAGTTGGCCCTTCACTACATGAAGCCGAGCATAAGTTGTAATTAATTTCATGTTCTGGCCTGGTCGAGATTAAAAAAATCTTAATTAGTTCCTTTTTCATTTAGTGGTTTATTTTCCTATGAAATCTGCAACTAGTTACAGTAAGTCAGGCTTTCTACCTATTATTATGCATCAAAAATTATGCTACTCGCATGAAGTGGCCAGGATCATTAATTTTTTTCAAAGAATTATTGTAAGGATAGAATCAGAGAATCTTTACGAAAAAAATTCTGTCATACCATAAACTATCTACACCGTTTTGTAACTGATATCTTTCATTGTAATATGTACCCTTTGGTGGGTTACTGCAGATAAAAGAAACATTACTTCAATATTTTTGACGAGGAAAAAAATCGTACTACAAGAATGTTTGTGGTTTGTACTCTTTGCAGAACATGGGGTAGAATAGTTTGGTACTCCGCCGAAAATCGAATAATTCAGAGGAGTCCGCCGCACCACATTGCCACAGTTATTATTGTCACTTCTCCTCAAATGTCTAAAAACCCAACAATTGCACTACAAAATCTATTCCATCAAACCCCGCCTCATATCGGCATTGGCATCATCCGTCTCAAAAATAATTTGATCCAATGGTTCACTACTTGTGACATCTCCTCCAGATCGTGACCCAAATACGCAAGGACAAAAAGATCGAAGACAACCTTTACAACCATGCCGACGGGTGTTTTTCCATGCCTTCGTGATTGATTATTTTACATTGAAACGAATATCCAAGAAATTCCATGAACGATAGTATTAACGTTTGAGCATTGTTTACAGTACGAACACACGCATTTTCGAGCATAGAATAGCGTTTACAATGATTGGGCAAAAGGGAACAACTCGAATAAGTAACAATCGCTTTTCAACAATAGAAAATCTTATCAATTGCAAAAAATAATGTGGAAACACTCACTAACACGAGGTAGAAGACAAGGAATATGCAAAAATAAAATACAAAGCAGAAAATTTGTGTACTCACAGATGCAAAAAAGAAAGCGATTGGATCACGGAAATAACATAGTGCTGCAAGACCTGCCAATGCAATCACAACCCACAAAATAATCAGTCCAATGTTGGGTTTCTTGTTTTCAGTTCCATTATCCCCATTATCTTCATTCTCGTCGTTGTCTGGACTTGGTTCGTACTTTTTCGTTGGCGAATGCGTAGGCGGGGGTGTGGATGAGGGCGGGGTTATTGGAGCATCGTCGGGGTTGGATGGAGTTGGTGGATTCGGCGGAGTAACACTTGGAGCTTTTGTCGTGTTTGTTGCGTTTTGCTGCTGCTGCACCGAGAGCGATTCAGTGTCCACTATTTTTGCAACTCTTCTCACCGACGACGACCGAGAAACAGAAGCAGCTGAAGTGTTCAAAAACGCCAAAAAAATTAAAATGCAAAAGGTGCTGAGTGTTTTCATTTTGAAGATTGCTCTGATGGCAGATATCGTCGTGGAGGTGAAAATTTAGAATGGCGATGTGCAGCCCGGGAAAAGAGACTAACTGAAGTCAAAATGCGATGTAGGAGGATGTAGGTCTACTTGAGGTCAGAGCAAAACAAGACACAATTCAAACATGCTTGATCGAAGCACGGGATCGAAGCGATAGGATGCCTTTGTTGTGACGGGTTGTGATAATGTGATAATACCTACTTATTGTACTTAGGAATTCTGGAGCGAGCAGATAGAGAGCGGCTTTTGTGATAATTAGTTATTGTAATACTGGATGCACGGGAAAGACAAAGGGGCTCTAAGGATTGTAGCTCTAGGTAGCATAAATCAAATACTGAGCCCCATGACCAGTCATTCTTGGGTCATTTTGAGCTGGCCAGACCATCCTAAGATAGGTAAAATTAAAAAACCAGCTCATACCCCTCACTTTTCATAGATAATATTTTAAGACAATGGCCATTGCCGCCGCTGAGGGCAACACACATAGCACCTCTCACACTGGCGTCGCGACCATCCGCCTGGTCGAACCGCTCTTCTAAGTCAACGTGTCACCAATCTTAGCCATTGCGCCTTTCGAAACTACGGCGGATTCTGAGAAATTAAGTCTGAGCCGACACCCATTTTCGGCCGTCCGCTCACCCTCATGAATTTTGGAAATTGCCACTGCATTGGAAACATGTGCCTCACTACTTCGCAAATTCGCTGGTCTAGCATCCTGATAGATTAGAATCACTTTGACTTCGACTTTTCTTCATATCAAAATAGAAATACTCCCAAATCTATGGCCATTTGGAACAAATTGCACCAGAGAACTACTCAATTTCGGATCGAATTATTGAATTCAACATGCTTTTTGACCCCGAGGAAGACGAGTATTTTCATTATCTTGTGGATAGGGCGCCACTCCCTGAACTGGTTCTTCAATCAGTTAAAAATCAAGCCTTCTACTCTATTGTATCCAGGGACAACAATCCCCCCCTTGACGAGAACAAGTTGCAAGCATTACTTGATAGAAAGCAAGTGCAATGGGACATTTTTCACTCTGGGATTTTACTCGCTATCAGTGTCAACCGTGCTACTAGCAAAAATGGAGTTGCCAAGGCAACTCAAAAGTACAGTGATACTATTTTTTCATTGATGGACAATCTAATTGAAAAATACCCACCCATAATTTCAAACTCAACAAAAACAAAGCAGATGCACTGGAGGAGTGCCTTGTATTGTGTCGCTTCCGACTTTCGGCAGATTTTAGAGGAGGGGATTGCCAAAGGGGATCTTAGACTAAGGGATGAAATAGAAAAAATACTCAATTCAAATTGGCAACCAAAGGGCCATGTGCATGAAGAGTGCATCTACTACATCACAGGCTTCGTTCTAAAAATGATTGAAAATCTGTCTAACAAGTGCAATCCGGAGTTGAAGGAGCATCTGACCTCCCTCCACACTTCAGCAACAACTACTAAAACTGATGCATTGGCAACAGCTTTGCCAGTAGGGCGCGTCGTCGAGAAGGAGATGGTATGCCTCACGTACTCCAATACCACTTTTTTTTCATTCATGGTCCGGCTGGAATCCATTTATCATTCTTTTTTGCGGCTGCATCGGTCGGTGCACCTCCATCACCACTTGCAGCCGCAGCACTTCCATCACCACTTGCAGCTGCTGCAGCACCTGCATGATCCGCGGCTGCATCGGTCGGTGCACCATCTTCTCTATTTGCAGCTGCTGCACCTCTATTGCCACTTGCAGTCACTGCACCACCTGCTCGATTCACGGCTGCATCGGTCGGTGCACCACCTGCACTTGCTGCCGCTACACCTCCATTTCTAACGCCACCTCCATCTCCACTTCCGCGGACTGCACCAGCATTAATTCTAACGCTGCCTCTACCATTTCCAATTCCGCTTGTCTCATCGAAGAAGTTTGGAAGAAGATCCTTCACCGTCAAAGACAGCTCTTGCCTCATCCAAGTGCGATTGTCAGAGGCACCATCAAAACCCAGTCCAGTTGCGGTAAATCCAAAGTAAGCAAGTGCGGCAATGACTTTCCGCAAAATAGCATGCATCCATCTCACCGAGAGTTGGTATAGACAGAACCTTCCCGCCATAAAACTGAACCGCTTTGATTTACCAGACCACGTCAAAAAAACAAAGCACATGTAATGCTTCCCCAGTTTCAGTCCTCCATCTGACTCTGCTTCTTTCTCTTTCTTTTTGCCATCACTGACCAAAGAATCATCTGGGTTAACATTTTCCTTTTCCTCCTCTTTTGCAATTTGATCAAACTCCGAACAAATAACATTGAGGTCGAATGCATCATGGGCGACACCTCCAATTGCCATTGTTTGAGGGATGTAGCTGAGATAGTCTTTAATTATCATTGCGTTGACGCTCAAATTCCCTTCAAGTCTGTAGTCCCCTGGCTGCATTCCGAGCTTCTGCGCCACTTCTCTCTGCTGTATCATCGTCTCGTACATTGGGCCATCTTCACTACATGCATCAGCATGTGAATAAGTGAGCAGTGTTTGGTTTGAAGGCAGGCCAAACACTTTTGAGTAGAAACCCCATTTCAACTCAGCCATTTCACCATGCAACATCCCAGCAAATTGAATATATAATGGACTAAAACGTGACCCTTTGCATGCTCTTGCTTCTCCGTCCTTGCTACAACTGTCATGCACTCCTGGAAAAGATAGCTAAAAATTTGCTTGTCTGTGACCTCTGGTGAGTTGATGAGTTTTCATAGGCTATGTTCAGAAGTTCCTGGTTGAAAAGATTGCGCCAGTCAATGTTGTTTATTTGTTACGTCTCTGTTGCTTGTAGTTTTTCAATCACCTTGTCCCGGTACTGAATCTGACTTTGGCAGATTCGGATTTGTTGTGTCTTCGTCTTGATGATTGGGATGACAATGGAGGGAGATTCATATTTCAATTGTTGAGACATTTTTAATACAGTCGATCCATTCTTTATCTTTTTCCAAATAGCCACCTTGCCATGACATAGACGAAATAAGTTCTTCGCATTTCTAGAACAAACTTTACAGAAATTATGTTGGTTGCTGCTTGAAGCAACTCCAAGGCATCCATTTTTCTTGAAGAAATGAATTTTTGGGTTCGCTGCAAGACACTTCCAAGTATATTTGTTACCTTCGTGGTGGTGCATCAAATCCTCCAAAAATCCAACAACATCATCCTTGAATGGCAACTCAAAGGAATTTGAAATGTGATTAGCAAGCCAACGGGTGCACTTCCCAGCCAAGTGCCTGAAGCCTCATCTGACAATGTCTTTGTCATTAATTGTCAAGTTTTTGATGTACTCCAATGAGATTCCGATACACGGAGCGCCCCCGATTTCCTCAATATCATCAGCTGTAGGCTCGGGAGAAGGTATATCGTGGCGTTGTGTGGGAGGGGGTTCTGCTTGCTGCAATTTTGGAGAAGGTGTAGACACCCCCCCATTATAAATCGAATTCTCAACGATCGGTGAAACTTTTTAAGGAGTTGTTCTGCTACTTGCGACAACAATTCGATCGATATGATCAATATCATTGTTGGATGAAGCCCCATTCCATTTTCTCCTCAATGCACTCCTTTTGGCGCAGGAAGGACCGCTGTTAGTGACTGGCGCCAGAGAACTATTGAGGATATGTTTCTGCTCCACCCCACTTATTTTTTGCCATGCAACCACTTTTCCCCCCGGGGCAGTCTGAGAAATTCAGTCCATTGAATGTCTCTGGATCTCTCCCCCTCAGAATTCTTAGCCCCTCCAAAGAGTAGGTTGACGCCGAAATGGAAACATGAGGCATGGTGAATTTATTTTATTTCAACCGATAAAAGAGGCATCAATGTGGACCCTACCAGATGATTATGGTGTTTAAGCGGTCACTGTTGACTTGAAATAGCTTGCGTAGGAAGTAGAGCGCAAAAGTAATTGGCATTATTGCTGCCACCAGATCATGCCAGAAATAATATCCGATCTACCCGAGATTGGGCTAACATGGAACAACGCGCCAGTGAAAAATACTGTAACTAGCTAGCTGCTGGCACGATTTTGTCCCACTTTCTTCACGAACTGTTTTCCATCAAAAAAGTTATGAAATCACGATTATCATATTTTCGCTGTCATTTCCAGTGTGATGTGACCATGACCTTCTTACTGTGCAACAATTAAATTAACTACTCCCTCCAAAACTACAAAAAAATACTTTAAGTTCTGGCGCGAAATTGTCCCACTTCACGGAATCCGTTTTCCATCTAATCTGTTACAAAATCACGAGTATTATATTAGTCACGTTCACTTCCAATGTGATATGACCATGACCTTCTCATATTGACAATTCATTTGACTACTCCCTCCTAAGGAGGTCCAACTAGGGTGCAGTGGGCTGACCCCACTTAATTTTATTTTTACATAGTTAAAAGTCTCTTGGTACAAATTGTACATACTTACATACGTACTTTTTAATTTGAATGTACTGTCAACAGAGCCCACAAATAGAAACATGGGCAAAAGCCCATTTAAAAAGATATTTTGCCCCCTAGTTGGACCTCCTTACTCCCTCCACTATTACAAAAAAAAATTACTTAATGTCATTCTATTCTCACAACAAGTTATCATAAGTACCCCAGTCATAACATGGTGTAGCACACTCTCCTTCGCAAGACTGTCCATACAAAACAGCCATGCACAATACCAAAAATATTTATATTGTTATGCTTGCTACTAATCTCATATTATTTGCTACTACTACTGCTGCATTTCTCATTTCAATTTTGATAGTTATTCCCCAAATTAAACATTCACGTATCAATAAGCCCCCAAATAAAATATTTTCAAACCAATCCCAGGGTGACAAGTTCATGACTGCATCTTTTCAAAATTACCAAACTAATCATTTCTAGTTAATGAAAACCTATTATTAGTTGCTACTGCATTTAATTATATCAATTTACAAACAATGAACCTAATTAAATATGGATTTATCATTAAACCTCCCTAATCAAATACAATCAATCAATTAAAAATGATATTTTCTTACAACAATTTCTTAACCCATTTATTCTTGTATCAATGACCAGAAAATTGAAAAAAATAAAAAATAAAATAGTGCTTATGATGATGAATTTAAGAAAAAAGACCCCTAAGCCAAAATTTTTTCTACCAAAAAATCTGAATTAATAGTTCGTTCTTCTACCAAAAACTCTCAAGTTCATTGTTCTTGCACCAACAAAATCTCTGGATTCAATTTCTTTTTCAGACAAGCCTTTTTAAACCAATACAGTTCTATATCTCTCATATAAATAAATAATTTTAAGCAATGATTTTTCTAAAAAATATGCATGAATGAATAATCTTACACTTTCTTGTAACAATATACAAACTATAGTCTTGTACCAGTGACCCAAAAATTTCCAATAAAAATACAACACTCTAATTTGACCAAAAATGGTCAAATGATAGACACAACTACTCATTACAGCTTCTGGTTTTCTCATTGTAACAATAGTATTACCAAATGGAATAATATTGAACAAAAGAGCCTTCAAAATCCAATGTTCTTTTGCAATAAAATTGACAAGCTTCCCAAGTTAATTATTTGTATCAAAAAGTCTACCAAATGAAAATGTGC
>JALLOT010000905.1:0-17178 GCA_036939595.1 Thalassiosira livingstoniorum
ATTTAAAATTATATAAAATGTACCAATAGCCAACAGCTTCGCTGATTTTGAAGAAGTAAGAAAAGATATTATTTTACATGTATTAGCGATACAAAGAGTTTGCAATCAAATGAAAGATAAATTAGGGTTAATTCGAATTTTTAAGCAAATTCCCCCCCAGGTAGGGTCCCAGCAATATTTAATATTTCGCTGATATTTCGCCAAAAATGATGGACAGACGTGGACAGACGTTCAAAATTAAAGACAGACCGACAGACCAGCTAGCAGCCAGCAGCAGACCAGAAACAATTTCATTTCACAATTCACAATGGACGCCGCCTCCATTCCAGCCCTGTTCAGTTCCCTCCAAATTCCAAACAACCACACCACGGTCGGTCTTTCAAACCTCCTTTCAAGTAACTCACAAACCAAGTCCCTTTTTCACCACAAACGACTTCCAGATCATGGATGGAGCGACATACAAATTCAACGATTGCTCCATGAGTTGAGTGTGTTAGACACGAATTGTGAAGAGACCGTCAAGTGCCAGTTGCTGTCTCCACCTCATCAATCTTTTTCATCTGGTGAAACTAGTGAAGGGGCCTCGGAAAAGAATGGATCTGCATCAAAAGTCCAGAATGTGTATCCCCACCGATGGACCGGTGCTGGAGAGCGTGAGGGCAGGATTTATTCCCCGCTTGTTTCCTCGAGGCATTTTGGTTTGGGGCATGGGATCGGCCGCAGTGGGGATGTGATGGAAGCACAGCCGAAAGCTTTGGGATCTACTGCACTATTGAGGCTGACTCTAAGGTTATGCTTGGATGCAGTCCGGAGGGGCGCTGGGTTGAATGGGGAAAAAGGAGGGGGCAGGAAGGGCGGTGGACCTGCATCATTTGGAACTTTGTTGCCGGTATGTACGGGTATGTCCATGTCATTAGTGCTTTCGGGACTTCGTGATCGGTCTCGATCATTGGATGCAGCCGTCAGTGATACTCCACCAGAAAGAAATATGGTTTTGTGGTCGCGCATTGATCAAAAGAGCTGTTTTAAAGCCATCACTTGCGCTGGTTTCAAATGCGTCGTTCTTCCCACGAAAAAACACTCGAGCACGGATGAGGTATCAACTGATTTGGAATCTTTAAAGGAAATGTTGGAGGTCCATGGACATTCAATTTTGGCAGTGATAACCACCACTTCTTGTTTTTGCCCAAGAGTTCCAGATGAGGTTGATGAGGTAGCAAAAATAATTCAAAATTGGAATGAAAACCACTCTCTTTCAGACGATAAAAAAGTTGGAGCATCAGGTATTGCTCACGTCATCAATCACGCCTATGGACTCCAGTGCAACCAAACCAACAAACTCCTCAATAGAGCGTGCACAATTGGTCGCGTTGATGCCATAGTTTGTTCTACCGACAAAAACTTTTTGGTTCCAGTGGGAGGAGCATTAATTCTTTCGCCGAGTTCCAAAGTGATCGAATCTATTAGTAAAAATTATCCTGGTCGGGCATCAGCATCTCCAATGGTAGATTTGTTCATTACACTGTTAAGCATGGGGTTGGAAGGGTACAAGAGAATATTGGACGATAGAATGCGACTAGTGGGCTTATTCAGGAAGGAAATGGGTCGAGTTGCAGAGGTGTTCGGAGAGAGGGTGCTTGATTGTCCAAGGAATACAATTTCGTTTGGCATGACACTTGATCATTTGTTTGTACCAGATAATTCATCAAATGACAGTGAAGAGGGTAGCAGTAAGCAAACTCAGCCCCAAGTGCTACAACAAAAGGAATTAAATTCTCAAATAACAAAGTTTGGCTCCATGCTTTTTACTCGATGCATCAGTGGGACTCGCGTCATACCACGAAATGAGACCAAAACCATTTCAGGGCACACCTTTCATGGATTTGGGAGCTCCCACGACGATTATCCACATGCATACATGACTGCAGCTTGTGCAGTTGGAATGGGGGAAAATGAGATGATGGAATTTTTTTCAAGATTGGAGAAGAGCTGGAAAGATTATCAGGCTAAGAGAGACAAGGAAAGGAAAAAGAAGTTGAAGAAGGCAGGAGAAGAATGATATAGTGTTAATCATATTTGAAAGTATTGCCTCGGACTAATTGAAAATAAAAAGTAATAGGGCCTGCAATTACTGCAAACTATCTTTGTTTGTGACAGGTCTTTTGCAAGCTCTGGAAAGTACCAAGTATTCCATTGCAATATTAGGCCTATGTTACTGAATGCAGTCGGATATACTACAGAAAGGACTGCGGACAGTGGACAGATGATGAGGTCTAGCACTAATATGGGCTTTGATATGCCTGCACACTTTATTTCCATTCTTTCATGCCAGCTATCCAGTCAGTGCAATAAACCGGGTGAAAAAATAATATATCTTCCATCAGGATCAAAAAACATAATCTAAAATTTCTGTTTTATCTTCATTATCCCATCATTGCAATATTGTTTAAGAGCAAATGTAGAAGATACAACAATGAACAAGGGTCTGTATGTAACTGCACTGTTGATATAAGATAGATTTCCAGTCACACATCTCTGGTTAATCTGTTCCTTGAGACACTAGATCTCTCTCTCTGTGTAAGAGCACTTTTGAATTCAATTAAAAAAGATGTACTTATCCCAACATCAACACATGATTCTACCTCCAAATCTTACAAGCTACTTAATTTATTCTTCAACAAAATTCCTGTTCAATTATAGTTCATGTTCTGTAGCTGAAGCATTGCAAAATGATATTACAGCAACGCAATGAAACCAGGAGGCATATGTGCTCATCAAATGTGTGGAATGACAATGGGTATGACACTTACACTGTCAATTGCATATCTCAATATCACTATTTCCATGAATGCATTGATCATCAAAATTTAGATACATTAATTGGGTCTCAATGATAATGCAATCAGTGTTTGGAAATCAATTACTAATACTGCACTGAACAAGAAAAATGGGAGTAGGCAATGCCTGCTGATTTGAGTGGATCCTTATAGAGCCCTTTGACTCCACTTATTTACATGTTGAGAGGATAATTAGTATTGAAGATTAGAATTTTTTGTTGTTCTTGATGAAAACACACATGGCTTTCTACCTATACAGTCCTCAAAAATTGGTACATTCCCCTTGCATCATGAGATTTTGTCCTTGGCAAGAAACTTCATAATAATTCTTGTTCGTTAACATTTCCAATATTCAACTCCATGTTAAGCTGTCCAAAGACCATCTTTGCCAACAAGGCAATTTGAGGGACTCACTTTTGTTATTATTTGAGCATGGTATAAATAATAGAGAATTTTTAAAGTATTGTCAATCAAAGAAAACCATCTTTGAAGAGAGAAAAGTGGAAAGATTTTAAAAGAAAACTTTTCTCCATGGTTTCATTGGGAAGACCAATCCACCTCAACATTTTAGAAACTATATTGTGAGCAAGGTCTCACTAGTTTCTGCAAATCACCACTGGTTGAAGTTGAAACTCACCATGATCATCCAATTTTGATAAAAATAGGTGATAGCATGATCACCTTTGCTATCATTGACAGATTAGCCCCAAATTATAGGGTACATCATCTCTACCTGAAAAATCATTTAAAAATTGGGGTAAAATGTGTTACTGTTTTATGCAAATATTAAGAATTCAATCAAATAAAACCAACAACTAGCTAGTACACCCTTTTATGGTTCAAAGTCAAGGTTTAATTTAGCAGATTGCTGTTGAGGTTGATCTTAAAAGCTTGTAATTTATTTCAATCTAAGAACTTGAAAATAAACCCCAAAGCTGTCACAAGAATGCATTTCATATGCTCAGATTTTTTAGAAGAATTAAATTTTCCTCTTTACTTATCCTTATCCATCCTTGCCATTTAATTCAATTTATTGGTTTCTCACTCACCAAAGCTCAGCACACTGCAGAAGAGGGCCAAAGTAGAAAACATAACTCCATTTAGGTCTCTGTTGATCCTTGTTTGTTGTAATGAACAACATCCAACCAATAGACAATAGATATTTGGAGTTAGAGACCATCAAGTTCAATATGTTTATCATTACTATTAACATCATCATCATTAATATCAATAATGTCATCATTTTTCAGTGCACTACAATAACTTGTTTGACTAAGATAAATAGAAATACTTCATTGTCACATTTCATTCTATTGTAACTTGGGAAATTCAAGTCTCATTAATGTTGCTCATAAAGTATCAACTGCCACCAACTTCATTTGAATGAAATTCTGTGTCAAGAATTACTTTTTCATTTTTATTTCTAGACATTCATGGGAAAATTTTGCAGTAATAGGTATTGTGTTGGCTGTTAGTGCTAGTTGAAATTTAACACCCAATCAAGTTAGAGCAGCAATTACACATATGATCAACATGATTGCCTGAGCACATAATTTTCTCATCTATTTGGAAATGCACTTTGTTGTAAGTGCACTAGCCCACAGTATTTCAAAATCGGGCATGTTCAGTGTCATTTTTTCACAACCATTGTACAAATTCTTCATGTAGAGTGTAACAAACCCAAACCACAACCAAATGTTGTCCTGGATTTCTTCTAACATTTACCACATCCCATACCACCAATATGTGTTGGTGTTGAAAGTCAAGACATGCCCCACTTTTCAAAGTGCTTCTTACCCTGGAATTCTTCAATTTCCTGTGGTAATTCTCCTCTCAAATCTAGTTCTTACTTCTTCTTCTTCTTCTCTCTCTTTTTTGCCACTTTCCTTGCTGCTATCATGCAAGCCATGTGTGCAACCAGGTCAAAATCCTTGTGATTCTCCCATGCATCATGAAACATACAAGTTTCGGGTTTCTAATATCAATTGCTGAATTTTTAACCTATGAGATACAAGGGCACAAAGGTCATCATCTATCACTAAGTCCAATAGTGATGGGAGTAAATGATGTTTCAATACATCCTCAATCGGTTACATGTAAGATTCTGTCCCAGGGATGACCCTCACAATCACTGCATCTTGGGATAAATGGTGAGAGAGATTATGCAATAGGCAGTTTGGTGATCCTTGCAACTTTGGCAAGAATCTTCACTACCTTGGCCCAATCTTCAGTCCAACAAATCAGTGAGCCACTTCTCCATATCACTCTTGCTGCCAACTATTATCCCAAGATACTAACTCCTTCCCTGATTGAAATTCATTTTCATCCATTCATCTTTGAATACCTTCATTGCTTCAGGTTCATTGCACTTGCCTAGAATGTGTTTTACCAAATTGCCCTTTACCATTACCAGAGCCAAAATGTAGTAATTAAGGTTGTTGTGAATGCAATAACAAAATAAAAGAAAACAACAAAGCTACATGTAGATAATTGCAAAACATTAAAAAGCAAAGTCATTCTCTCAAAAACCAAACCTCATAGAATTGCATTCTACCAGGAATCCAACCCATCTAATACATAAAATTGTGTCTCGTAATTGCCACTGCACCAGTGATGACTATGGAACAATGGGAGTGAAAATAATATTACCATAGTATCATTTTTTGTATTGTACAATACTATTGTCTATTGTACTTGAGTTGCCATACTATTATTATTTGTTACAAAACTTACCTTAGCTAGGTAAGTACTAAGTAGGCATTGAAAGTACTTAGTACTAGAGAGGAGTACTTACAGTACTTACTATTTCTCTATCTTTTGTTAATACTCTTGACCACGGCCAACCAGCAAGGCCAAATTGTGTCAACGGAAAGCATCATATTATTGTCCTTTTCTAAAATAACTATGAATACTTAGATAGACTTAGATACAAATAATAATGTACTTGATTTGTTTTTCTATTATTTTTTAGTTCATAGCTACAATTAGATAGTATTCTACATATTCTAGTCATCAGGTTATTGCCAACAACAATGGCAAGATCATGTGCTGTGATCTTGGAAACAACATTGTTGGCACCAATCCAATAACATTGAATTGAAAGGTATTGGCATTGCTTTTGATTTGATGTTGTTGGATCAACCTCAACAACATCATTGTCAAGATTGCAACATCATTGTGACCAACAACTATGGTGGCTGGTGGTGTTGTTTGAGGTAGGTTGGTGTGTGTTGTGTGTTGTATGTTGTGTGTTGTGTGCTCTGGCTGGTGTTTGCGCCTCACTGCATGGTGGCCAGTAAACTATTGTAAACACTGTGGTAACAAAAAATTAGTTACTTCCAGGCTTACCACTT
The DNA here is from genome assembly GCA_036939595.1 of Thalassiosira livingstoniorum. NCBI lineage: Eukaryota > Bacillariophyta > Thalassiosirophyceae > Thalassiosirales > Thalassiosiraceae > Thalassiosira > Thalassiosira livingstoniorum. The sequence goes on from JALLOT010000905.1 coordinate 6,191, forward strand.
ACCATTACCAGTAAACAGGTGTTACCACCCCCAACTCACAGCAAACCTGTCAAAGTTGGTGTTACCATGGTAATTACCGGGTAAAACACATTCTAGACACTTGCAACATACACATCAAGATTTGTCTGAAATTTTGTAGTACCCCAGACTCAGTCCTTTTTCCTGGAGGGTTTTAGGAAGTTGCATGCAGTCTTCTGTCATGACTGCAATTGGCTTATTGACTGATTATCACAGGGAGAATTTGTTCAGGTTATCTCTCTTGATTTTCTCCACCAGATACAAGAGTGCTATGACAAAAAGAATCACCAAGAGAGGATATACTGTAGTCACTCCATTCTTGCTCAGCAATACAAAGACTATTTGGCATGGAGTCTTTCAAACAATGAGTTGTTGGCTATGATGGAGGTAGCAATTGAAGGCAAATCTACTGCCTTTTAGCCAATGATGGTGGACCTCCCAGTACAAGGTAAGGAAGTTAAGGTTTTTTTAATCATTTTACACATCCACTAACAGGATTTTTACTATACTCTTCTGTGAAGTATTTTACTCAACTCTTTGGTTCTTTTTCACTGGGAAGCCACCATAATCTTCACCAGGAGTTATTTAAGTTACTGGGTTCTCAAAATTCTCAGGAGGAGTGAGGAATGTTTCTGATGCATGTAATTTCTTGCTCCCAGAATGCTTGATTTTTTTAGTGTGTTCTCCTGTCCTCCTTCCAATGCACTCTCCTTGTTCTTTACACTATCAACTATTTTATCCAGAAACTCCTTCTAAAATTCTGAATAGAACTGAGAGTGTGTGTGTGAGAGAGAGAGAGAAAGTGAAAGGCACCATTGATTACCACATCAAGACCAACAAAAAAGTGGTTTGCTCTTTTATGCTTCTTTTTCAATGATGCCATATTAATCCAATACCAACTAGGATCAACAACAATGCCAAATCTTGCCACAGCCTGAAGGATAGACTCCTGGGTACTTTTGTCCACTAGGAGGCAGTCAACCATGAATGAATGGTATACTTCTCAGGGAGATGATGTGTTTACCAGCCAATTAGCCCATAAGGACATTTTCTTCCTGACATACTTTCTCTTTCTAACACTTCCATGGTAAAGGGACAAGTCTTGAAGTAGATAAGTAGGGATAGTTGTCTACTTTGCTTGGACCAGCTCCTCCATTTAGCTTTATTGCTTTTTCCCTGCATTGAAATCTCCCAGACTACTTGGACAAAATTAGGGTTCCCTTCTCTTTATTTAAAGCACATAATATGCTAATGGTACAGTTTTGTCCTTAATAGGTTCTGGGTGTTTGTCCTGCAGCACCTTGATGACCAGTTTTTGTCATTTGGGGATATGTCCATTGGGTGGAAAAAACTTTTTCCTTGGTTGGTGACCATTCATACAGCTGATCTGACCTTCCCATCAAGCACAAGATTATTTTATTTTTCTCTGAGCTCTGCCCTTACTATTACCATCCTCATTTGCTTCCATGACTGAGTCATGATCTAACACATAATATTTTCCCACCTTGCACAGATCAATCCAGACTATTTTATGCTTGCGTATGTCAGAAGCCTTCACAGTCCCCACAGCTTGTTGAATGTGAAAGTTAATGATCTCTCTGTGAATTCCAATGTTGTTTGTGGACTTCTTGGACCTTGGCTGTTAGTATAGGAGCATAAATCTGTTGGAAACTCTCCTATCTGGAAGTTTGTAAGATGATTTTTTATACTACTTGGAGTCATCATTTTGGTGCATATGTCCCCAGATAAGTAGATGTGCACCATCATTGCGGCAAACTATATATATATGTAGACTTGAATAAGTTTATGGTCTACTGACAAAAATTCTTGCTATTTTAGGTCATCTTCTAATTTTTTTCTTTTGCTACAAATAACATTGAGGTATCTGAAGGGGGAGAATCCAAAACATCACCTAGCAAATTTCCACAGGATTCCCATTTGGGTTCTACCCCCATAGAGCCAGATGATGTACCACATCTTGTATCATTAATCTCACTTCTCTCTGCTTCATCACCATCACCTCTGTCATCTTCTGTCTCTTTTCCACTGTTGTTTCCTCATCATCTCCTCCTTTCCCATCTTTCTTGTTCCTATTGTCACTTGCATCTTTCTCATTTATGTTACCATTCTGAATCATTCTTCTTTTTGCTTTCAACCATATTTCCAATTTCATCTCAATCTGAGTCACTCTTACTTTGCTTCTCCATTTCATATGCTCTCTTAACTTTTTCATTAACTCCAATCAATCTATCTGCATCTGAATCAGAAGAAAATATCCCTCTGGATCAAACAGAGCTGGTCTAATCCCAATGGTTCACTGTCCTCCATGTCTGTTGCTGTGAGTAGATTTGGTGTTGGGATTTTATTGTCCAATGTTTTGTTGCTTTCTCCAGAGGTAGCAGAAGTGCCTTTGGTTGCTTGGTGGGGGACTTGGGATTCTCTTGAATATCTGAAAAGGAATTTAAGCCTGGTGGTGGGTTTAGGTCTGGTGGAAGGGTTTGACCCAGATAGGTCACTTACACCAGCCCTTTGATCACATACAAGCCACTCATCATCACTTTGTAGCTCCGTATGCATGATATAGCTCCTTGTAGCTCCCTTTGCATGAACACTTGCAATGCATAAGCTAATGAGGGAGGGAAATTTGGAGTTTTTGGGGGTATTTTCTTGCCACTGGTTTGTTTGTGTCCTGGTAAAGTCAGTATTGATAGAGGTATGTCATTTGCAAACTTGGATAATGATATGGGAGTGGGAAAGTTAACAGCATCCTGTATCCATGCATGTGTATGAGAACATGCACATGAACACAAAACATGGATGGCATGGAAAGCAATGACAAAGATACATTTTCATAAAAAAATGCACTCATGTAGCAATGCACAATGGTTTTTCTGATGCCAAGGTTCACAATGGAAACATCATTAGCCACAAGAAACTTTGGATTAATTGTTATACTTCACAATGATTAGTGGTGAAAATTAGTTGGTCCTAAATCCTTAGATGTCATGTTCCACTCGCCAACCAATCTCAACAGATGTAGATGATAACATCATTACCTTCTAGCATCAAAAGATTGACCCCAAATTTTTGGGTACATGTTCTCTGCCAGAAAAAATCTTTTAAAAAATTAGGGTAAAATGTGTTACTTTTTTATTCAAATAATGGGAACTAAAACTGAATAAATCCAACTAGTATGCTCTTTTTACGGTTCAAAAACAAAAGTTCAATTCAGCAGATTTTTGTTGAGGCTGATCTTAGAACTTGTAATTCATCTTCAATCTAAAAAACTTGAAAATGAATTCCAAATGTGTCACAAGAATGCATTTTCTATGCTCATATTTTTAGAGGGGTTCCATTATGCTTCACTTATCATTCCTTTTCCATTTATTTCATTTTGTTGGTTTCTTACACACCAAGGCTCAGCACACCTCTGAAGAGTCAAACGGAGAAAGTCATAACTCTAGCTTAGGTCTCTGTTGAGCCTCTTTTGTTCTAGTGAATGAAACCTAATCAATGGATGGTTAGATACCACCAAGCTTAATCTGTTCATTATTACTATGATAAACATTGTCATCATTTTTCAATTGTTTTTTATAGATCAAGGAATCATATTGAGTCTTGTATGTGTATGCTAGAACTACAATCTATTAACAAAAATAATTGCAAAACAATTGTACTCATAATTAAGATTTGAAATTTCTAATGCCACCTAGCAAAAGAGGGCAAGAAAAAGAACACAAGATCCAACATTATTGTGTTATTTGTTTTTTAGGCTGGTTACAACAGGCATCATTGCAATGGTATTGGTCTGATTGCATCACAACTGGATGAATTAATTAACTGTTTGATCATTTCAGAAGTAAGAAGTAAGTTATCATTAGTTTATTATTTGTTTCTTTAATGTTTTTTATTGTCCCACTACATATGCAACATGGCAGTATTCATTCATGACACACAAAATTTGTTACTTGTCCACCAGTGCAATTAGATCATTAATACAAAGTGGCAGTGTCAGCTTCAGTAAAGGGAATGACCATATGGTATGCCAAAGAGGAATGAAAGACAAAAGCTTTCATTTTTTGTGCTTAGCATTGTCTTGACCAAATCATCAATTACAGGAAACTCTTCAAGTACTGTTTCATATTAAAAGCAGAATAATTAACAAGTAATCCTATATTTATGCCAGAAAATTCACTGATAAAACTAGGTAGCTGTATCAATGACATTGGGAGGTAAATATTTTTGAATTATCACTCACTTTATTCAGTTGATTCAAAACAGAGAAAATATAGTGCTAGCATTTGTGTTGCAAACTGGAAGAATTGCAGTCAATAATAAATTACTATTTTTGTCTTGTGCTGTTGTGCTCTTCATGTATTTGTTTTTTGATCGGCTACATGGTCACGGGGCACTTTGCTTCATGCTTAACAATAGGTACATATGGCAGTTGGTTACAAACTCTTTTTGTGTTAGGAGTAGATAGTTTCCATATTGTATGGAAGACACTTTAAGCTGTGCAGATACAAGAGCTTTTTGTGTGTTTACTGATCACAGGGTAAAATGGCTTTTTAAAAATATTCCAGTATTCTACTTTTTCTTGACAAAAATCTCAAAATCATCAGAATAAAAATCTAAATTGAAATACTACAGAACTTAATTTTGCAAAAAAAAATGCAGAATCGCTGGAAATATTTAACATTTTTTTGTAGGCATGCAACAACATGCAACTGCATGCAACAAAGAACATGGACATTCCACGGAAATTTCTCCTTTCGACGATGGCGATGGACCTGACGATGGGTACCATGGTGCATAGGTTTCTGTTCTCCGTGCCACTGTGCCGCTCCCGGCGCTTGAAGAGCAATATTATGAGTGCTAAGGGGTATGGATCATTCATGATTCCTGATGTGCGTGAAGGAGATTTGATGTCCGCCATGGTACTAGTATCTGAATCTACCATGTTGGCGTCTAACCTCGGCGAACAATCTCTAGCTCTTGGTTCTCCTTGGCTTTTGGATCACCTTTGACCTCGCTCTCGCCAGCTCTCGCTCTGTATGCCTGCCTTTGACCAGCTTTGACCTTTGGCCATGCTTGCTAGCGCCGGCGGATGGCGTGCGGCCTTGGAATAGATGATGATGCATTTGTTGGCGATTGTTGGCGATTATGAGTCGCCACGGCATGGATATATGGCGCCTTATAATAGCGCGCTTCTTTTGATGGCACAAAAAGGCACAAAACCAGGACGCTCAAAACAAGTCAAAGCAGCAAAGCCCTACTGTCAATCACCATCATTTCGTTCATTGGGTGCACTGCATTCATCAAGCCACTTTCCACCAACATGGCAAAACCAACCAAAATCACAATGAAGACCCAAAAGAAAATCCCCCATTACAAACAGCTGGACATTCGATACAGATTCGGTGGCAGCGATGACGAAGATGAAAACAGCTACTTCGACGAAGACGACGGCGGCAACATCGAAGAAATCGAAGAGGAACGCCGCGAGAGGCAAACAAAGAAATCAACATCCAAAACGAAGACGAAGTCCAACCGATTCGATTACCTGAAACCGCGTCCACAGAGCTACGGCAAAGAGCAACCACAGACATCGAAGAAGCATCGTCCTCCTCGAATTCCATCTGTGTCACCTCCACCAAAATCGTCTCCCGAATCTGTCGCCGCCCCAGTGACAAATTCTACGCATACTACCAACACTGCCAACACACCCAAGGCGGACGCGGCCACGAAGTCAGGAACGACCACGAAATCATCGCGTGGAACTCTCGCCAAACGTCGCTGCTATGGTGAGTCGGCATTGGAGCGGAAAGAGCGCCGTCGTAGAATGAAGGAGGAGAGGGCAGCGTCGAAATCGAAATCGAAACCGAAACCGGTCAAGTCGTCGAGGTCGAAATCTTCCAAGTTGAAGCAGACGAAGGGTGGGATGGACGACATGGAAAATGATGCTGGCGAAGATGACAAGATGGAAGAAGACTCTCGTTTCGATGATGACGGCGATGCTGCTGATTTTGACGCGAGTGATGCCGAGAGTGCCGGTGATGCTGGTGACACCTCCGAGAAAGAATTTGAGTGTGCTTTCAACAACGATGATGCAAGCGAAGACGCCAGTGATTGTGGGGATGGATGCCAAGGAATTTTTGATGATGAGGCAGAGTTCATTGAAGATAGCACCAAATTCAACGAAGTCATTGGGAACAATGTGGATAACAAGCGTAAGACAGTGCTGAAGCGAGGCACAGAGGGGTGTAGAAAGCATGATGATCCAAATCATGATATTGATCCAAATTCTAGGCGTGGCAGGAACGGGAAAGCAAGCAGCAAGACTACAAAGAGCAGCAAAGTGTCCGAATCCCTCAAGAATATGAGGAAAAATCTTTATGACTCGGAAAGCAACCAGAGTGATTCTGATGAAAGTTCAGGGCTCAATTTTTCCTACTTCCGAAAAAATGACGCTGTGCCTGAAAAAGAGGACGATGACGATGAATCCACAATTCTTGGCGAAGAGGAGGAGGGTGATGGCAGCTCTGAAAGTGATGATGATGCAGAAGATGACTTTGGAAAGGAGCAAAAAATGAAGAAATCCAAGAAAGAAGAACATTCAAATGTTGATGAGGTTGGGGATGAATTAGTTGACACCGATGGTTCAACTACTTCGAAGCCAGTGCATAGGCGCTTATTCAGGGATAGTCACACTAAGTCTAGGAAGAAACGAGTGGTTTCAGAAAAGGAGGAAGAGGACGGGGAAGACGTTTCGATGCAAGCATCAGATGACGAGTCAAAAGAGTCTGAATGTGATCGAGATGAATTTGAAGCCTCGAATGCAAAATGTGCCAAGTCAAGAAAGAGGTCAAAATTGCAATCTAAAGAAGGATCCCAAAAGAAGGCGAAGAGTCGTCATCCAAACGAAGATATTGGAAGTAAAAGAGATCGTGAATCCAGTAGTGATGGAGCAACGAAAAAGACTAAATCTTCAAGCTCAAAGAAATATGGCGTTTCTTCATCCACCAACAAGAAGAAGGTTGATGCAGAGGATGAATCCGTCAAGGATTGTAGAGCTGAAAAAATGAAATCAATTACCCGGAGGAAAACCTCATCACTTGCCAGTAGAAGGAAATCACCTGAGCAAAGGCTCTTAGCAAGCGCCAGGCCAACTGCAACACCTCAAGAACCATCAAGCAAACCCCTTCCTTTGACACGAGCGACAACTATCGAAAAGAAACAAGCAAAATTGATTGCACGAGCATCTGTAGCCACCAATAGTTATTCTGCCAAAATGTACGCCAAGGCCGCCGCTGCCACGGCCAAACAAATCAAGGCCTCCTCATGTTGTGATGCTTCCACTGTCAACGAAGATTTGTACGATGATAAGTCAGCGAAAGGAAAACGAAGAGCAATCAGATCAAGCAAACTCAGTTCAAAAGGTGGCAAAGATGAGGATTTGGGCAGCTGTAATAGCAGAGTATGGAAGACACCTCGTTCGCGAAAGAAGAAGAGTGCAGTGACTGTGTCCAAGCCAAAACAGCAGCCAAAACCGTTCAGTCAGTTTGAGTTCGAAGAGATGCCGGTGGAAGAGAAAGAAAATTTGGTGCCAAATGACAATCAGGATGCAAACCCAAGCTGTGATAAAGACTCGGAAGGTGATGAGTCAAATCGTTTGGATGTTGACTTTGAAGCTGGCCTTGATGATGATAACGAAGAAGAAAATGACCTTGATGGTGACGACGAAGATGAAAACGGGCACGATGGAAAGGATGAAAACACCGATGATGACGACAATGCATCGGAGTACCAGCCAACCCAAGATGAATGCAAACTCAAAACTGCCATGACTTCTACTCGACCAAAACGGAACATCAGAAGCTCGTCAGTGAAAAAGAATGGCGAAAGAGATTCTCGCGAGAAAAAGAGGCACAAAGAAAGCAGTGCTCTTGTCGAGACTGTGGACTCTGACAAAAAGTCTAATACTGGCAAAAGAAAATCAAGTAGCAACAGGAATGCCACAACAACTGATTCTGACACGAGAGGAGGCGGTGGTCAAAAAGCGACAAGGAGTCTCAAGAAAAGAAAGGATTGTCAACAAGAAAAAGAGATTTTGCATGAAGAATCTGAACTGGTCGAGAAGCAACCACGTCAATCAAGGCAATCTGTCCAGTCGACGAAACACCGAATCAACCACATGGAGCAATCCAATAATCGAAAGCGTGAAGATCGACAAGATGACGATGATCTCTCACGTCATGATGTTGAATGCTCATTGACTAGTTCCGCCAAACCCGAGAGCCGAAGCAAGAAAAAAGTTTGTGAAGTCAAAGAGAGCAAAAAGGAAATCCAGAAGCAAACAAAAAGGAAGAAAGATCGTGCANAAAGGAAGAAAGATCGTGCATTGGAAGGCCCAGATAAAAACGAAGAAATCGACAGAAGTGCTTGTGTACTGGGCAAAGATGTCGCAGAAAGTGATGAAGATAAGTCCAAGCATTCAACAGGGCAGAACAAAGGCAAATCTCAGGATGAAAAGAAGGCACCGCGGTCGCTTCAAAGATCTTCTAAACATGACGACAAACGCGAAGAAGCTGGAGTGGCTCGTGCGAAAAAGTCGGATAGCCAGATGGATAGTTCTAAGCAAAAAGAGCTGATGCCAGTTGATGGAGACCATTCTTTCGATGTATCCAGCAAAAGTCAAGCTGGTCCTCCTGACAAATCGAATATTTTGACAAGCGCAAAACGTAGCAAGAAGAATCAGTGCTGCAATCTACCCTTGGATCCAGAATATACGACCAAAAATAATGATGAAGAAGATTGCGATGACCCGGGCGTCAAAAAAGTCTCCAAAAGCCAGAATATCTGGCGACGCAGTGATGATGAAGTGGAGAACATAGCTGCAGCAGATGATGATTGTCTTGAGCATTGCTTGCTTGAAGAGGGATTGTTTTCGCTTGACGAAGAGTCCCAAAATTGGAAGAAAAAAGGAACAGAAAATGTATGCGAGAGGGAAGTATTCACTCAGTACAGTGCTCAAGAAAACGAAGAAAGTGATGACGAGAACGAACAGCCACCGGAAATTGATAAACGACGAGAGGTCTTTACTCAATTCAGTTCATCATCTAGTAAAGAAGAATTTGAAACCACTAGTCCACCGAAGGAAGACGGAGACAATGACAGAAAGCTAGATAATGCGGTAGCATCAACAGGTGCGGCTCAAACCCAGTCATCAGTCACATCGAAGAACGAAGAGAACCCTGTGGTAAATGTATTTGACAAAAATAAAAAAAGCAGCAACCGTGTGTCAGACAGCAATAATGATCCAGTCCATGAGATGGCAGAAAAGTCTTTGAACAATGATGCTGTGTCATTTGTTCAATTCAGCACACGCAATATATCAAAACTTGATCCTCAGGAGCTGCTTGCTGCTTTGTATCCTAATCCCAATCATTCCGAGTCTTCAACTCACACTCCTTCTTCAGGAAATTCAAGGCCATCCAAAATTTTATCTGCCGTTAGCTTCAGCGATGAAAAGCCGAAATACGAGGATACTGGTGTAGCAAAGTGCTATTTCTGCAATGGAGGTCAGAATTGCAACGTTATTTTGAAAGGTAGCCAGAGGTCGAACTCGTTAAATACGATGAAAGGAACTTATCTGGAGCCACTCATACCAGTGCTTCAAGAGATGCAAGATAAAGTCAATGGAGTAATGCATGAATACATAGAAAAAATAAGCACCGCCTTGTTGCAAACTAAACCGGTGTCCCTCGTCCAAGGGGAAACGCATGGCTGAGAAATCGCTTGGGAACGTGTATTTTCAAATCACGTTCCTGGGAATTCAGTTGGTTTCATCCGATTGGCTGTGATCTTGTTGATAAACCGATGATCAATTTCAGTTTATATAAGACATTTTTGTTTCCACATGATGACATTGTCTTTATTCTAATAATAGTGAGCTTCTTGGTCGGAATAATTATTTTATTCTGATAGAGTTATTTACCCCTTGGCTGCTTCACTCTTCGGCATCCAAGTCACAAAAAAAAACAACTTCAGACTGCGTTCAGCTTTTTTGTCAATGGTACTTCAACAACATGATGGTGAAACTAATCTCGTGCTACATCTCACGTCTCGTTTCGCTTTCGTCCATACTTGTTATGATTTCTCTCTGGTACTCATATTATGTTGGAGATTGTGAAAGTGTGGCGTGATAGTCAACAGGAGCACTAGCGTATCAAACAATCTCAAGGCTTGACAATTTCATGGCGTGTCCTAGAGATAAAAATACTTTTTTGTACGTCCAATCAATAACAGTATCTAATAACAAAACCGTACTATAAGCTTCCTGATATTTTAGCACATTGTGATTATAGATTCAATAATACAATTGACTATGCAGAATTTCATATTGCAATGTAAGCATGTTTTGATAAAAGGTGTTATTGATTTTGTCACAATATGACATACGATTTGGAATTTCACCAAGCACCGTCAATAAGATAAGCGTGACAGGCTTTATGGCAGATATTTATTACTTTGATCATTTCCAACAAAAATGCTAAGCTTCTTTCAAAGTTTTGATTTGCTTCAATACTCGAAAAATGATATCCCATGCCTAAAGGCTTTGCTATGCATACTGTGTGATTAGTTATTGTTTGCGAAAAATGAACATGACAAATCACCTTGTCTTGGGAGGTTCACAGTTCACATGAAAAATGAGACTAGTTTGGGACTCTACAAGAGCAAAAACAATCTGATGATGAAGTTACCAATGGTTCTTGTTTCATAAGACATATATTTTTCTGGTTTCCAACTACAATTGAACTTCACAAGATAGAAAACATTTGCAGTTTCAAAGGTGTTGATCAGTTTTTTGGTGAATGGGGGGCAGGAGAAATATTATTTCAAAACAAAATATCTCTAGAGCTCAAAGTTAATCAATCTGGGTGTTCATCCAAGATCGGGAAGAGCGTCGT
>JALLOT010000906.1:0-17128 GCA_036939595.1 Thalassiosira livingstoniorum
CAAAATAAGCATTTTTGGGTCAATTTTCCAGTAATTAAATGTGCAGGAATTGGGCCTATGACAAGTTGATAGTCTACCAATTTAAACATCATGCAATGCTAAATGAGTTACAGCAGTTTAACAGGAACTCTTTAAAATGGCTGGAGCTGAAATCAACCCACTTAACTTACTTTTCCATCCAGGATGCTTCTAGGTGGACTCTTGCCACCAAACATGAAATACTGACAATTTTAACGTCAGCAAAAAATCAATACATAACTAGATCCAAGCCTCCAAAATGGCAAAGGCAAATAACAGAATTCTTCGACTCACAGATCAGCAGAAACAGCGGCTATATCAACATTTACATAGAGGGAGGGCAAGAGCTCACTCCCAGGGGTGCAATTTAAGGTTGCCAGGGATGGCCTAATTAAATGTACTTAAAAATTTTAGTTTCATACATAAGAAAAAGTCAGCTTCAAGTACTCTCAAACACTGTCTGTTTACAAGGGAAAACTAAAACGAGAAGACTTGTCAACATGAGGAAACTAAGGATACCGAATTGGGATTTCTTATCAGAGTGGGGTACTCAAGACTACAGAAAACAAACATAAATTATTATATCAGAGGATATAACTATTTTTTACATAAGATGTGTCAGTAAAATGAGTAATATATTTCAGGAGTACCTCTTCCTGTCAATAAGAGGGTGTGTATAAAAGTAGAGCAGAAGAGATTTAAAATAGATGCCATTAGTTTGAGTACTGACTAATGCAAAACCATCAGGCAGACAAAAATTGCATAAAATTTGAAAGAAGAGATAATAGTGAATCTTTACCATTTTTTTGAAGCAAAATCAATTTCCCCCCTTCCCTGCCCACTTAGTTTTTTTTCTGCTGAAACAATAAAACTTAATGTTCACAGAAACATCACCTAATGGCTAAAAATACGTGAGAAACTAAATAGTTGCTTACAATTCCTTACTGTAGTGATGGAAAAGAAAAAGCAGCTTTTCATGGGTTTATTGATGATGATCATCTTTTCCCATATCATTTTGTTAATACATTTGGAGGTCAAGCTTAATTCTGCTTTAAAACTATCCAAATATGAAGGAATAGTGTATGGATCATTCCATATTTTTAGTAATGAGTGGTGAAGTATAAAATTAGTGTTGAAGTGATACAGAAAAAATGAACACTAATTTTTAAGATGTGTGTAGATGATTGTTAAAACAGTGTACAATTACTTTTTGTGTTTGGGTTTGATTATGTAATTCATAATTCATCTTAATAAGTTACCTAGTAAAAACTATAGCAGACATACACATTAGTCTTTCTTTTGCACAAAATTTTGCACAGCAACAGCCAGGGGCCATAAAGCAAAGAGCTCTTCTACAAAAGGGATGTAGGGAATTAGTCAAAAACAATGACTAACTCCCACCAATGTTATTTGAAAAAATCAGAGCCTATCCTGTCATCATCCATCACCAGGTCTGAGTTAGTAGCTCTGCAGGAACGAGATCCTGACACGTTTCCCAGTCGAACAGCAGTGGCAGGTGGGCGGGAGATGGGGCGGTCCACATAGTGGGAACGCCTGGATTGCCTACGCTCCCGTATTCTATCCATTGCCACCATGGTTCGCCCGTGAGTCGCCGCCAATCGTGCTGATTCAACCTCAGCGATCCAGTACTCCCTATCCGCTGTAGGTCCTTTGCCCAGTTGATCAAAGTCAATCTCCATTAGGTATCGGTGGTCCTCCAGGAGGTCCATCGGATCAGTGTCAATTAAACTCTCAATTTTCAACGCAATTGCCTCGTGTTCAAGACGAGTCCGACCATCTGTTTTGTGGTGGACCATTTGGTTGCGGAAGAGCCACTGTGTGTGTGTGATTCCAACTAGCTTCGAAATAAGAAGGTTGGTCCACTTTCTGGCACTCCCACGAATCCCACGGTCACAAAGATAGCGTTTGCGGTGATCAACAAATAGAATGGATATCCTACCTTCGAGGAAGGAATCCCACCCTAGTCGATCCTGCGACTGAGCCAAGGCCATTAGACTAGACAAGGTGGGAAGAGCAGATACAAATGTGATCTTTCCACGTCCACGGAGATATTTGATAATAGAAGAGGTAAGCGCTGTACATGTTTTCGTCTTTTTGAGCCACTTTTCCAGGTCACTAATTGATTGGAGAAACTGTTGTACTCGTAAAGAGTTGCTGCAACGATTAATGTGATGAGTGGATTCGTCAGGTTGACCACAGCTAGGGCACGCATTAAGGATGTTAGGCATAAACCTTGACAGTTGCCTGTTAGTGCCACAGAACCTGGTCACCTGCTTAGTTAGCCATGTGCTAAACGCCTGACCCCGTAGTTTAGATAAGCCTTGAAGACCATCCCAATTGACCTCTTCAAAGTTTTGTTTATGAACCAGCTTCTTGTCGTGGAAGATTCTCCTAGCTACCTTTGCACCCCAAGCATCGTAGGTGGCAGTTCTTGGCGTGGTAGTGCATTTTGTTCCTTCGACTGAAATCAGAATATGTTTGGATGGAAATTTACTGTCAATGAAGGATTGGTCAATTAAGCCTTGGATTAATGCATTTTTAGCTTCGGAGTCACATATGCAGTTTAATTTTTCGTTCGGAGATAATTGATCCCACCTTAGAACCTCATCTAAGTGTCCATGAACATGGAAAAATTCCATTGCTGTTGGAATCGAAGAAACAGTGTTCTTCAAGGAACGCAAGACATCTGCTTGCGTTTGACGCGGAGGGAGAGAACGTGTAGGAGTGTTGCCTTGGGAAACTGCAGCTTTGTTATCGCAGCTGCTTCGAATAAGAGGAAAGACCATCGGTGGTGAACTAGCAATTGCCGCTCCAACAACCAGAGCCACGAGAAGCTGCCCAAGCAGTTCTCCTCGATAATTGTCTGCCGAAGAAGAATATTCCACGACAGAACCTTTCGCAACCAAGCCACTGTCCAAACATTGGAGACGATACGCCGCACTGCATATGTTGGAGTCTACCATATCCATATAGGAGCCATCACTTCCCATAATCAATGTACCATTCATGAGAGATTTGGCGATCCACGAGCCGTCTCCATCAACCTGTAAATTAGAAAACAGAGTCGGAGAATTGTACTCTTCCATCACGTCCCAAAAAGACTTGGGAGAAAATGGCATGGCCGTGAACGGTTCAATAGAGGAATGGAGAATGGCTCGATGTGGCGAAAAATTCGTGACACTAGCATATTTTGCTTTTGGGCATTCACCTGGAGATGAGTTCTGGAAGGAGAAAACTATCCTGCGTGATGTGGTGTCCTCAGATTGAACAAAGGTGCTGTATGAGTCCGGGGAGTGCTGATGATAGAGGAGTGAGTGAGAATGATTGCAGTACCATTCCTGAAGTAGGTGGGGTTGACGTAGGAACTCTCCGAGACTCATGTCAAGAACATGGTCACGACCAAACAAAGAATTAACAGCATTGGACCACAAAGTGAAGTCGGAGGGTGTTGGTTTTTCTCGTGAGAATTTCCTTGTGCTGAAGAAGGGATTTTTTGTGATAGCTTCGTTGTCCATTGTTTTACCATCACAAAGAACAATATCACTCAGGGAATGAACTCTTTTGAATTTACGAACTCTGTTGATGGAGATAAGCTGTGTCTTGGTAAAAATATCCAATGACATAAGGCAGGACATGATTGAGCGATCATTCCGTCTGGTTTTGGGAATCAAGAGCTCCTCATCAAAGGAGATTGTCACCCCGTGAGAAGAGCAGAGTTCCCACAAATTTGAGAACCAAGTGTGAGTCGCAAGGAAGCCATACCGATCGAACGGGAGTGATAAAAGATGACCATCCAGGCCACACTCCATCTGCATGTATTCATATGCGCATCGAAATAAACCTCCAAGATGATTTGCCACGGCCCAGTGGCGGAGCAGTAAATCGATCTTCTGGATGCAGCATTCAATATTATAATTAGGAAGTCCAAGGCCTTGAAACTTACGTGGCAATGTCCTGAATTCCTTGGTAATATTCCTGTTGATTCCCAAAACTGGTAGAATTTGATAGTAAATTGCTTGATATTCTTTCTCGAGGACGTTAGGCTTCATGGAGATGACGCCAAGACCATATCGTGTTGCGGGAAAGAGTTGACGATGGAAGCTTGTCCATGAGTCGGTTCTACGAAGGGGACGTTGGAGCAATCGGTCTCTCCAGGAGAGACTAGGTTTTGTAATACGCTCAAGAACATGTGTTGAGAAATCCGCTGCGGGGCAGAAGTAGACTCCCAAGGATTTAGCAGAATCGTAAACTGATCGGTGCTTAATGAGGACAGCGGTCCCGTCTGGTTGTGGCACGGTAAAGGAGATATCAGGCATCTCTTGTGGTGTCAAAAGAATCGCCTTTCCCCGTTTGAATTTCCAAGCCATCAGCCAGCTGTGGCACTTCTTTGGTTTCAAAATGCCTCCAGTTGCCTGAACGAGGCGGCCCCAATCATTTATTGCTGTCTGCACTTCGCGAGCAAATTCCATAAGTGGTTTTTCATCATCGTCACACATGTGAAGGAGGTCTGAGTCGTCCACAAACATGATGATTGCCAGAAAGGTAACAAAACCCGACCATGCCGATAACAGATGAACTCCATGACCTTTGGATTTATATGCATTGATAATTAATGCACTTAGTGCATTAAATCCGGGTGGAGCAAAGCCACTGCCCTGTCCATTGCCCATGAATGGATTCTCTTTTGTCCCACCATAGGATTTTTTAGATAGGCCGAATGCAGTACTTAGCCAGAACGTCATTGTTTGCATGACGGTGAGCCACATCGAGACGGCTATTTGTGGAACCCCAAAGGCCTGACATGCTATACTTTGGGCTGTGTGATGGACTCTATCATAGCACTGTCCTAAATCGTCTCCTGATATGTTGGCAGTTGAGTGCGTGATTCAAACAACATCAGAAAAGAGAGTTCTTGAGATATTGCCATCATCAGGACGTCGGCCTTTTCGGGCAAACTGTTCCTCTGGAATGACTCCCTCCTTGATGGCTTCATTCATCATCCTCTGGGCAAAAACAAGTTTTGTCCAGTAGTTTCCATCTGCCTCAAACAATTGGATTCCTCGCATATCGTCTATTAAGATAGCGCCGAAGATTTTTTCCAAAAGGACGGTAACGCAATTACCCCATCGTTGTAGTGGGACACCCGTCCTAGCACAAATGGACAATTTAAATGAGTGCAATGCGGTGATATGGTCATCATAGGCCGCAGCCTTATAATGTCCATTGTGGAAGCCAGAGTGACTCGATTTAACCCGCTCGTCCATTGTTAACCACCAATCTTGAAAGTCTGGAGAAGATACCAGAGTAGCAGTTTCCTTACCCGACATTCGCTTGTAGATACGAGAAGCTTCCTTGCAAAGAGCAACAAATTCAGGATCTGTATCCGGAGGGAATTCGTAAGTCCCTTGTAAGAACTGGACCGTCGCGTCTGTGTCACCACAGTATCCTAGTTCACTGAATATTGACTGATGAGTAAAAGGAGCACTGTAGGCCTCACGGTAACGTCTTTCTAATTTGTCCATGGCATGTTCTTCCATTTCTTCACGTGTGGGAAAAACATGAAGGTCACCTGAGATTGTCTTGATAGCAATGGTACCAACCGAGCCACCACGCCACGGGTTGGTAGATCGATTAATGACACGCCACTCCTTGCGTTGATTTTCCCGCCGAAGAATGGCAATGATTGCATTTTCTGCCTTGACATTCTTTTTCTTTTGAGCCACCTCAAGACGGTGTTGTAGATGCTGTCTTCTCTTTAACGGTGCTTCACTACGGAGCTTATCGAGAGCAAGAGAACACTCAGCCAAAAGTTGCATTCGTTCGTCAGGTGTTGTTTCTCGTGGGTCTTTTAACTTGTGCCTATTACAAGCCCGTAGAAAGTTCCTACAATCCTTCATTTTCCTGTCATGAAATTTTTCCATAAGCTTGTAGAGTTGTTTACGGCGAATCCATTCTCCGACTTCCGGTGAAAATTTGAGCTCATTAACATACCACTGATCAATCTTGCTTTCGGCAGCAGCCATATGGTTGCAGAGTTGTTTGTCCCAAGCATTCAATTGGAGTTGGAATTCTGCAGCAGAGAGCTCTCCAGCTTCTACTAGATCTGCTTGGTCATCAAGTTTAAAAGCCTTCTCATACATTCGGTGGCAAACAGTCAGCTGTTTGAGCACCTTGTTGTACTTTTCAACAACACGCATGCACCTGCAATGCAATTTCCTTGCCAGGTGAGGGAGTATATTTGGAAACGGTGAGCCCAAGACAGAGTGGGCGCAAAAGTCAACACAATAAAGTCGATGGTCGCCTACGCCAAATCCATGACAACTAATGAGTAGATGTTTGACATCAATGCCAGGAGTTTTGAGTACACCTACAATGGGTCGTTTTCCTTGAATATGAGATGCTGGTGCTCGGTGACCCAGAATGCCAGGAGTAATCTCTTCAAGTTGTATGTCCAATTCACGAAGTCTTGTCGCAAATTTCCCATCATAAATATGCTCATTAAAGTCACCAAGTAACACCACTTTGTAGCCCTTTTGGCGCCACTCACCTAGTTGATCAAGCAGGTCAGTTTTCCACATGGTTCTTGGTGCACGGAATTCTCCACGCTTCTGAAAGTACCGACGTTGCTGGTCATGCACAGTTGACTTGCGTTTTCGGAGTACACCTTTATGACGTTTGGACGGTTTGCAGGGTTGGTAGGCTGTGACGAAGACAGTTGTATATGAACCTTGGCCCACTAAAAACCACAACCATCGACCAAGCAGGGAAGTGTCAGTGCCGCTCTCTTTGACAAACGTGGCCATTTTTCCAAGCATCATACCCGACGTGCCACCTTGCTGTCTTTGTTCAATGGATTCATGTTGATTATAGCCAAGAATAGTACGTTTGGCAGTTGAAGGTGCAATAATTTCCCCAAGCATCTGATCATGATTAACCATGCTCCAATTGACTTGGTCCTCATTGGCAAAAATACCATCTGGCCTGAACTTTTGGATCAGTCGATTGATTTTATTGATTTTCCTTTTGTGAGTAAAAAGAGATAGGCCATTTCTATTCTCAAACATAATTCTAACCACATCGTTGCCCTTAGATGATGGAACCGAGCCGTAAGAGTCTGAAGCACTTTCCTTGATTGAAGCTTGTACTGCCTGTTGTTCTTGAAGTTGAAGACTTAGTATAGACTGGACCTTAGATTGTGAAGGAGCTGAACTACGAAAAGATTTCTTGACTTCGCCTTGAACACCCATGCTAAGTTCTGCAAACGTAGGTTGTATATTGTCGATGAATTGCTTATTTGATTTATGAAAATTATGGATATTAGATGTAAACGCCGATAATCTGAACACACCGGCACATTGCTGCAATCAAAGTTGTCTGCAGCTAAAACCCCCTAACCCCCGGGCACTAACATGCCTTGATACGCCTCGACTCGTGCCCACAGTCGAGGGAAATTTACCACTACTCATTTCTCATGCTGCGGAGCAACATGAGAGGCAGAGTTGCCTTCATTCGGAGTCTTTTCCTTCGACTCCTGCTGTGCAGCTTTAAACTGACGCAGCTCCTCCAATTCCTTCCTCATCTTCTCCATCTCTAATAGCTGAAGAGTTTCTGCTTCACGGCGTTTAGCATCAGCAAGAGCACGCCCCTTCTTGAATGTCATATCAGTTGGGGAAACCTCGCTGATGTCAGATACAACTGATTCAGCATCACTAGCATTGTGCACGTCGTCCTGGGTTCTCAGTTCTGCTATTTTGGAGCTTTTGCCGGTCAACGCCCTGTCAGAAGTGGTTGTTGAACGAAATGTGTCGCCTCCCTCTGACGCAGCAGCACCAGTATAGGTTGATGCATTGCCATCAACATCAGCAATAGACTTGACATCAGATAGAGCGGCTTTATAATTCATCTTTTTTGCCAACGCCTCCATAGCTGTTGTGTCGAATTGCATCTTGCCGTGACGAAGCGTAGGAGTAGGATGCTCACTTTTTGAGGAAGGTTCATTAATGTCTTTCAATAGACCATCTTCTATCGCCTTCTGGATATAAGTCTCCTTCATTGTGGAGTATTCATACTCGACGGTCAGAGTATCTGGATCAAAAGCCGAAAAAGGCGCAAGGCGACGAGCTTCTTCATCGAAAGAGAACATTAAATTATCTCTGCATTTAGCACTGAAACCCAAAATCTCGGTGACATAATGATAGATCCACGGAGCGAGCTTATCAGCAAATTTGGAAACAAATGCAAGGTGTAAGGTTGAATTTTCGAAGGAGAGGGTGTAGCAATTCTTCTTCGACGAAGAGGGGTTGGGGCAGATACCATCGAGGAGTCGTTTACCAAATGTAGCCTCCAAATTCATGAGGATTTGTACTAGAGACGTCTTCTTATAGGGTGGATCGGTAGCGGGATCGGCCATTGTCACCCTAACCACCTTATTAATAGAAACAATCCTTGTGACTTCAATCGCAGTTAGCACGTGATTCACTGAGCGATGGATATGCTCACAAAGTGCATACTCTACTTTGTCCGGCTCGGATGTGCTACCATTTGGTGTTTCAATGATGTTTGCTTTCAACCCAACATTACGTTTCATCCAGCCTGTCTCATTCATGTTGGAAAAGACTGGTGCCATGCAAGCAACGTCAATGTCTCTTGCATGTATTGCGAACCATCTACTGATGTGGTTACTGTACTTGTCTTCAAGCGTACGTTTAGCAACAACCTCTTTAGAAGCATCGGACAATTTGACTTGTTTGACTCCTTGGAGAGTGACCACAAAGTGAGGGAAATCAAGCCCAACGAAGGTGTTGTCATCAGAGACTTTTTGCATTGCTCGTTCAGCCAATGTTGCACCAGCATAAAGAATTGTTTGAAGTCCCTCCGGAGAGAATGCAACAGATGCAGCACAAACATTGAAGTAGACGCCGGTCCCAACTGTTTCATACTCTTTTGGGCAAGCATTAACTCCATGCTTATTTCCTATCACATTTGCAGTGCTAAGAATGAAGTTGGGACATTTCACTGAATTGAAGTAGAAGTTGAAAATAACTGGGCCTTGCTTTTTGTCATTGCCATTTTCATCTTGCCCCAAAACCCGATTAAGTTGCCAGGGGAATGGAACTTCCACAAAGCTAGTTACAGACACGTAGTCCTCTGGGAACTCCCCTGGTTTTGATGATGTGATTGGTGGAAGGTGTTGATCTTCCGTCCAAATACGTTGGATTTCGACTGTCTCATCTACCATTTGCATGCATTCAAAATATTTTTTAAAGCCAGCTAATGCATTGTCAGTTGGATCGATTTTGTTGTCTGCCGCTGGACGAATGGTAAGGGAGATCATAGAAAACGATTTCTCATCACGTTTTGGTCTGGAGGTTTTCAGCCGAGAGACGTCATTATCAGTAGACTCGTTGAGTTGGCATGTTGCTTTCGTATCGATCTTAACTGAGCCAAATGATGACTGTTTCAAGGAAGAAGAAGGAGTCACTCTGGAGGGAGAAGAAGAATTGAATTTTGGAGTAAATTGAAGTGCTTTTGGATTCAAGGGAGATTCACCTTGCTTGGTTTGAGTAGTGGTTCCCTTATTGCCGTTGTCACTAAATCTGATGCTCTTGTCCGTGGCATTATCAACATGTTGGGTAGAATGTACCATTTCCACCGCTGAAGAAGATGTAGTACCAGATGTCGGTGCAGAGGACGCCATTTTTGCAATGTCAACTCCAACATTGTGAGAGTCATCAGCAGGTTTGGGTTGACCGAAGAGAGCGCTCAATGTAGACTTATCCGTCATAATGGCATCTTCTTTGTCCGGCGAATTAGTACCTGGTGAACTCTCTGCCATGATCTGGTCATCTGCATTAACATTTCCATCTTTGATAATTGAGCCACAACCTTCCCCCTTCTCACCTTCATCAAGTAGTTCAATATCAGCAGCCGGCATTTCCTTGTCATCATCTTTTTTGGAGGAGGCGTCCGATCCATGTGAGCCACTAGAAGAAGAGGCTTCGGAGGAAGAGGAGGAGGTATCATCCATAAAGGTGCCTTTGCCAATCCTTTTGGAGAGAAGAGGAGAAAGTTTATCTTTCTTTTTCCTGCGTTGGCGGCGCCGTTTAGATTTAGATGTCTTCTCAGCATCCGTCTCCTTCAAGCCAACGTCCTTCTTAGAGGAGACAGTGCTCCAACTATTATCATCCCCCCCGACCTCGCTTGTATTAAGTTGATCAAGGTGGTCAGACTTGTTCTCTGGAATGAATGTCACCTCCTCCTCGTCGTCTCCCAAAAGATGGAACGAATTATTTTCAAGATTCTTTTTAATATTCTTTTCTGCCTGTTCCTGTTGCTGTTTCCTTCCTTCCGCCTGCTGCATTTGCCGACGGAGTTTTCCCTCAGCTTCCCTTTTTCTTATCACAACGGATCTAGCGTCCATGCGCTCCATAAATTTTTCATGTGCATCTATCGATTCCTCGTCGTCACTAAGACCATAGTCATCAACCCCATCCAGTGATTCAACATCCCCCCCGGCGTCATCCTTGAAATCGTTAGTCTTTTCTTCGATATTGTCGCTATGGTTTTTCTGGTCGGCCAGGTTGAAAATATTAGAGACGCTATCATCGTTGAACCGTGGAGATTGACGGGGTGGCGATTGAAGAAGACCATTATCTCCGCCCTTTTCCTTAATATTCTCATCATCCACTTTTCTGTTGCCATCGATGTTGGAATTGGAGCGACGAGAGGGAGAAAAACTTGGTGAATTAACTTGCACTCGCTTGTTAGATTTCCCCACACGCTTTGGCGTGTTAGAAAATGGAGACTGGGAGCTGGTATTAAAGGACGACGAGGCTCCATCGTTGTGCTTGCCTTTTTTCCTTGATTTGCGGTGGAGGTGAGTAGCCGAGGTGCCGGTGGCATTAGTCGATGACGTCGTGGTCGAGACTTTTTAGAGGGTTTCTTTTTTGAAGTCCCTGCAGGTGAGTCTTCTAGGTTTACCACAAACTCCTTAGATTTGGATTTATTCGGAGCAGTTCCAGAATCTCCTTCCCAAGACTTCTGTTTGCCACGGCCCTTCTTCTTTTTCCCTTTCGACTGGGAATCAGGGGGAGGTGGTTTTCCATCACCGTCATCATCCTTCCCAAATTCAAAGACGTCGTGTGTTGTCGGCAACTCCTTTGAGGTTTGCTTGGGTGATTTCTTTCGAGCCGCAGCAGCTGCAACCTGAAGAGAAGTTTTAGGAGGGCGCCCCATGATAGACTGTTTCAACCAAGACACAGCAAGAGGAGAGTAAGGTGGTTGTTTGTAGTGATTGGAAAAGGAAGATGGAGAAAGCAGTTTTCCAGTAGGTTGTACTGAATTCCTATTTAGTGAGAGAAGATGAGGGAAGAGCGGGCCTGTGGAAAAATATCAAAAATGGCAAAAATTCTCCTCAACGAAGAAAGTAAGGGATGAACCCAAGCTCAAAAATAACGAGCGATCTTGTAATAACAATCCTAGTGAGTGCCAGGGTGGGTAGTTCATAGGATGTCCCACAGGTGGAATATCATGGTCCACCAGGAAACAAGCTTGGTCCTCTAGGTAGCTCTTGCCAAAATTAGAGGAAGTACTAGTTCCACTGTAGAAACTACACATCATACCATATTTTTAGTAAAGTGATTTGCTTTTGGACTATCCTTAGACAGGAAAGTTTTTTTTGTAATAGTACTAATTTTATAATTTTCTTTCATGTGCTTAGCACACCTAATTTATTGATAGAATGATTGAAATAATGCTTGATATTGATATGGCAACAAAAACACAATCTACAAGCATATTGGCAGAAGCATTATCATTGTGTCACTCCCATTCCCAAGATGTAAGTATCACAAAATGGATAAGTTTACAATGCTATTACCTCAATTTAATAGAGCCACCTACAAAAAAGTGTTGATAATACAAATGTGCAACTAACACATTGTCTTCAAGTACATCTGAACATTGGTTACATTTTTTTGCACTTTTCCTGTCATCTTTCTGCAGAAAAGGGAAAGGACATGATTGCTACACTAGTAAGACACAGTTTCTGTAAAACATGTTTTTGTGGATAACTTCAGCTACAGACCTCCAATTGAAGTGATAGCCTCCATGTAATATCACATTTCATTCAACACTTGGTATATATGTAGAAGAGATTCATAGTTTTGAAAATGTCTTAATGAGAAGAAGAAGGGTCTACTTTAGAGCAGTGATGAAAAGTGATGATGTATCCTGAATGGCAGTTTATGACATAGTAATCTTACATTTGTTTCTAGGAATCAGATTTCTTTGGCAACACATTTTACTGACAATAACAATACTAAATTTTACTCCATCCCATTTTCATAATCAGCACAAGGACACCATAAAAAAGTTATACTTAACCCTACCCAAATTCATAAAGTAGATCAAAATTCTTTGCCCTTATTCTAGGATACCGACCATATGATTAGCCTGAAATGAAACTAAGAATTCAAACATGAGATGTGAGTTTATTTCGATTTTTTAGACATTAGATTTAATACAAAACAAGTGCCAGAAGCATGTGGAGTCTTTCAAATAAAATTTTGTGAAATATGACAAACGCATCTGATGTAATATTAATATAACTTCCATACAAACAGCATCTTCCCCGAATCACTCTGGAATAACATCTCAATTCTGATCTTCTATATTTTTTGAAAAAATTAACTCTATATGTCAATCATATTGAAATGATAGAATCTGTATTTGAATTAAAATAACATATGTGTATGCTTTGGGCTTTAGTCAATGATAGCAATAGTTACAAACTGACATCTTAGAGAAGAAGAATTTGGTTTGATATTTTAAAACAAAGATCTTTGTCCTCTAGCATATGTCATATTTGATTGGCCATGGAAGGCGATCAACAGTTATCCAAGCTTCTAAGCTGCAAGCTATATTAGAAGTCATACATTGCTACATGCTGGAAAGAACAAGATAACCACAAAACAGCATGATCTAAAAGAGAAAACTATCACAGACCAATTTAATGAAATCATTACAAAAAATGGGACACATTTTCAAATAAAATTATTTTCAGATTGAGCAAATGTGTTCAACAGCCCCCAATAAAAAGTGAAGAGAGAACAATTTTTCCAGTTATTGCCGAAAGCCAGCTAAATAAAAATTGAATCATTTGCAATTCTGCCCCATGTAAATGGTTAAAGGATTTAAGACCAAAAGAACACATTTGCCACAACCATTAGTGATTGCTGTGTGATAAAGAAGTTGTACTTGGATGGAAACTATACCAAATTGCTCAAAACAACACTGGCAAATGGTAATGGAAGAAATTAATACACAATGATTGCAACTAGAATCCAGAGATAATTGGAATGAAAGGAAACCTGGATCAATGTCATGTCTGGGTATTATAATTTTAACAAGGAGATACCACCCTGTCACACATGACTCTTCAGGCACTGGTTCCTAAGAACAACAGGGAAGCATATTTTCAATACATCACAATGTGAAACTGCAAGAATTGCTGAAACAAACGGAACAAAGATTGGAAGTTTCACCTCATCTTTTCCCTTTCTTGGATATTTTAATTTATGATTTTGCAATAGGTCAATACACACCTAATGACAGCAATAGTTACATTGTTGGCATCATCTCTGTTAGCATTGACACTGACATTTTCACTCCAATCTCAACATCTAGTAGCCACAGTATATAAAATTCAGTTAATCAATGGTTATATCTTCCTGCACAGGAAAGGAACCCGTTGCAAATTTGCCACACTGCAATATGGTCTCACAAATGTCACAAATCACTGTTTTCAGTTTTATCTCAACTTTTTACGAATACAGACAATGAAAACACCAAAAATGCAATTTTTTATGTTATTACATTGGAATTAGTAGCAGTTTTACTGTTATTATTTCACCTCAATTCTCAATGAACCTGTAAAAAATATAATCTCACAGTTCATGGGCAAAAAATATTCATTGTATAGCAATTTTATTGCAGTTTAATGTGCTAGAGAAATAAGGGACTGGATGTGGTTGAGAGTAAAAAGGAACATGACTTCATTACTTGAGATTACAACAAACTACTCTACCATAAAAGAACTATTGCGTAAAGGATACCAGGAAAGTCACATTACACCAAGTAATGATAAAAAATAAGAAATCAATGCCTAGAAATATTTTTCTGGACATTGTAAGAGTCGGGTACAGTATCTCTTACAAAAATGGGGTTGGAATACTTTGCAAATTTATTCACTCTATTCCTAACCTGATGATTTTATAATTCAATCTATGCTTGGAGACTTTACGATTGGATTCTTCGTCATTTGCAGTCTTTGACTTGATATTTAAATTTTATAGATTGGAAGCTCTATAGAAAACCTGCCAGTGTTCTCGGTTGAGACTGGCTATGTTCGGTGATAACAAGAGACCTTGACCAAATCAAAATGCCCATTACAATGCTTTGTTGTACTTTTGCCTTTTGCATCTTATATGCATTACTCTTGTTCAAAAATCGCGATACACCGTATTACTTTGTACTCAAATAATTATTAAGAATGAAATTTATATGCAGCATTTTAATAAGACGTTTGCGATAGATATTGGCTAGCTATTCTATTTATTGTTTTGGGACGGAGTCGGGTGGGTGCAAATGCAGCTACCTTTGACGGTCCATGTTCCTACTTTCTTCGCCCTTCTGATTCGGACTTGATGACGTGATAGAATTATTCCTGCTTTGCTGATCGGATACTAGCTGTAGCATTCCTTGTTGATTTGCAGCCAATTGGAGGGCACTCGCGATAAGATCTTGCTGATAAGATCCCGGACGTTGGGCCTGATTTTGCAGCACATGCAATAGGTTAGTGGTGTGACCGTTACTGTTAAACTGGGGTCTTGCCCTTTGGGCAGGATTCTGCAACGAGGACCCCAATGCGTTCAAAATACATTGNAAGGGCAAGATTCTGCAACGAGGATCCCAATGCGTTCAAAATACATTGCGCTGCCTCTGGCACACCTGGAGCGGCATGGTTTGGTTGATGGCTCGGCAAGTTGTTCAATGGAGGCTGGGTAGGTGCTGACATACCACCAATATTAAGGTGTTGTGGTGGTTGATTCCCGGCTAATATTGAATTTATTTGAAGAAGAGCGTTCTGATTAGACTGTGGCAAGTTCAAATGAGCTGTATTGTTAGGTTGGAATAGCAACGGTAGCATACTTCGATCTGTCGTTTGATTGAATTGGGCTCGATATGCGGGGTTAGGAGTGACGGAAAACAATTGGGTTGGAGAAGTTTGCCAGTTGACGTTTTGATTTTGATGCTGACGCGCAACGATGGAGTGAGCGCCTTGTTGGGCATATAACCTTTCTGCTTCCAATAGCGCCTGCAAACGACTCTCAATGCCAATGCTATTGACAGAACCACAAGACCCAGCAATCATATTAGGAGAAGAATTGGCAACACTAGACGTTGGTACATTGATCCCTTGGTTGATGTTCGATGCTGTTTGCCCAGGTCCTGTTTGGAAAAAAACGTTTGTTGAATTTTGATTCTGAAGATTACTTCCATTGCAAATCCGTCCAAGATCCTCAACAGAATAACCACTCAATGCAGCCCCAACGGCCTGCTCAATTTGAGGTGTATGATCATTGTCACTCTGGGCAAGTGACGAGACGCTCGATTCCCTCCCAGAAGAATTTTCGAGGTGCGAAATATGTTTTGGTTTGGTGACCAGCCCTTGATTCTGGGAAGGGACACTTCTGGACCTGTCTTCTGTGGACTTCGGTTCAACAAAATTGACTGAAGCCTCTGCGTCAACTGATTTGGATTGGTCGGTTCCTGTGTCACTGCCAAAGCTTACATTCATCCCGCCACCACTGGCATCATTGGTTGTAGTCATTTTAGATTCAGGCAGAGGCATGCTGTAAAAGTTGGGACTGCGATCTTCTTGTTCGATCGGTTTTTTCATTTGATCTTTGGTGAGGCGTTTCATTCTTGAGTGAAGATGCGGCATGCCTCTGAGGAATAGCTTGAATGAACAAATTATGGGGGGGCGATGTCATATCAGATAGCTAAAATGAAAAGACAAGAAAAAGTCAGTCCAAAAAAAGAAAATGTTCACACACCTCATGATAGTAAGAGCCCCGATCAGCTCCTGTTGGGTATCGTCGGAACCTTCCGCCGAGATGAAAGAGTGAAACAACAAACAATCAGTAGAACATTAATAAATGTGGGGCGGAGGTGGATGGTATTGTACCTAGCAAACGAATACCAGCACACTGCTTACCCCCACGCGTTCACCAAACGGAAAAATGATTCGAGGTTCGAGTGGTCAAAGTAGCAAGGCAAGACTTCCTCGGCAAAAGTTTTCCTGTCAACAATTTTCCAAGACCGTCCTGTGGAGCCAAGAACACGCATGAGATGAGTCAAGTCACTGGAGCAAAAAACGATCAAACACCTGGAAGAGCTGTTTAAGATGTTAAGTCTCACCATGTGGCATCCACTTAATGATCGAGGACAAGTCTGATAGAGTTTGGTCATTCGAAAGGAATAAAAAATCAGCGACAATTGGTGAGGCAGCCCCAAGAGCAACAGCAGATTATTTTGTCAGGACCAACCTGGATTGTCAAGAATTGAGTATAATTTGACCGGCAGTTTCTGTGCCAAATGCTGATCTGGTCCCCACGGTTCCAACTGTTTCTTCCGATCTGGTGTAACATGAGAAAAATCTCGATAGACGTAAGAGTTTGCCTTTTCATCTCTGGTACTGGTACCAAGTTTTTCAGTCACTGAAACGGAGGAGCCATCCATAGCTTTTTCCCCCATGTTGGCATGCTTTTCCGTTTTGTCGTTGCTGGGTATCTGTCCCTCAGAACTTGGTTCGTTTTCCATGGTTGTGGGTTACACAATGGCATAAATTGAATGATTTGACGGGGCAACTTCTACTGAGTATCTCTATTTGGTCTCTGGGCACTGGGCAGGATAGGCACAGATTGAGAGAATTGAGAATGATGGAGCTATGGTATTGTGCCATTTGAAAGCATTTGAAGTTTATTATCGACCATGGCATGAATGATATTATGGTGTATGGAGATCG
>JALLOT010000907.1:0-17050 GCA_036939595.1 Thalassiosira livingstoniorum
AATATTTTTTCATGAAAATTTTTGCAAACTTCATTTTTTATATAGATCTAACAAATTTCACACTTTGGGTGGAATTGGTTGGGTTTGAAAATTTCACATATTTACTACGCCACCCCCTATACCCATTCATCATCTTGAGTAACTGACAAATGGACTTATAAGCTTCCACAAGTTTTTACAAGTTCTTTTGGGCACCTTTTATCACACCATGTTTTAATTAAGGGTTCATTTTCAAGGTTCATAAATTGACCCATTACAATGTTCAACAATTCACAAAATTCCCAAACATAGCTGTAAAGTGATGAGTGTGATAGTTCAAACTCTAAATAACAATTAAGAGCATGATTCTGGTATTGAATCATGTAGTTTCTGCACATCTTGTACTGTACTTTTCTCCTATGTTCCTCCTTTACATGATAATCTTCAAAAGGATCCTTTGAATCACACTCTCTTTGTACTTGTTCCTGGTAAGAAACTGATAGAGTCATTTAAGTTTAATGTTTTCCCCTAGACACTAACACAGGATGGCTCAGAAACCACATACATCACATGACATTAAATTCTTCAAAATACCTCTTCATGTAAGACTATCTTTCCCCATCTTTGTTTTGTACCACTTTTGTTCAATATTCTTAATTGTTTTGTTGGCAATGCAGATTGACTTTCAGTTTAATTTTTGATTTCAAGAGTTTTTCACTTTCTTTTTCTAATATTTGCTTGATGTGGACATCAGAAGTTAATGATAGTCATCCACATGGAATATATCATGATACTGTTTCTTTTTCAGTTGGATTTTCAACAATTTTTCTAGAAACTTCTACTATTGATAAAGATATATTAACATCACCAGTGCTGTCTATCAGTGCATGACAATGTCATAGAATAAACTCTATGACGCAATTTCCCATGGATTCTCTGTAGGTGAAGTTTTAATTATATTTCAGGTGCCCCATCATTTAGATAGGGAATCAATACTTTTAAACCTGAGATGTTACAAATGTCATTAAAACTTCTTTTCCGTGCACCCACAAAACAATGCTTATGCTATACACTACCAACAGCATAGTAGATGAAAAAATAATACAAAATCCAAAATCAATGCTCCTTCTTTGACTTTTAAATTTTAGTATTTATTTTATTCTATTTGTTTGTCATGGAAGTTTGAGAATAAAATAAGTACAACAAGAAATCAATTAATATTAAATCAAAGTAACCAGAAATCCCTAATTGAATATTTTGAAAACATGAAAATACAATTAATATGCTTCAATGCAAGGTCAATTAGTTTTTTGTATACCAGTACCAAAAAACAAATGATGATGCAGAGCATTTGCTATCTCATTGGAAATGCATTCTAATGACAATTATGAATCTAACTTGAACAAATCAGTGTCTTTAATTCTAAATATCAACTAAAAACAAGCCATTTCTCCCTAAAACAATAACAAGCTGGTACCTTTCTTCTGCTCATTGCACTATCAAGAAATAACTGAAAGATTTGTACATTCATGAGTAATCTAAAACTATTTATTTTGATTAATTTTTAGATGCAATATTCTTAGTTTTATTTTGGTTTCAGATTGGAACAGTCATAACTGCAAAACTTTACTTACAAGAAACAAAGTTTATATCATAGTAAAATATTTGATAGTATATCAAGAAAGCAGACAAGAAACAAACAATCACCAGGCCAGTAACTCAAGCAAATTGAATATAATAAGAAAATATTTCATTTTGAACAAATGTTTAATTTTGAATTTATCATCCACATTTTTTTTCATGTAAAAATTTTTAATTAATTATTGATTTTTATGGTTTCATTCTAAATAATTAGGATTTGATTGCTTGTTATGAGGAACAAAAGTATAACCCCAACATAAAAGAAAAAACCTAATAAATCCATTATGTAAGAAGAAAAAATAATGGAGTTTGACAAATCCTTTACAGTTTCTCCATAATCAATTTTCTTTCAAGATCTATGAAGGAAATTATTCTCTGTTGTAGTAGGTGCTTTCTAGGAGTAGGGTTTTAAGAATTGGATGAATTGAAAATAAAAAAAGTAAACATAAATTTATGACATTATTACAAAGGAAATATTCCTTATTATGAAGAAGATTTGATTTCAATTTAATCACATTAATATTGTCCTTCAGTGTTTTGTTTATTTGATTTTTGAATTTTGTTAGGTATTGTACACAATATGAAAATTCATTTTATGAATACTTTTTACTTTATTTTGTTTAATAAGAACCCTTTAGAATGCTCTTCTTTATATTTCTGATGGTGGTCTACTTAACAATAATTTCACACTATAAAAATTGATGTAATAGTAAGAATATAATTTTTTCAAATATTTTTGGAATAAGAAGTCAGATTAGTAAAGTAATATTATTTTAACTCTTTGAAGTGTTTGACTAAATCAATCTCTTTTGCAAAATACTTCCAAATAATTTGTTGTGCCTTTTGCCATTTCAATTTTTCTAATTCTTGATAGAAGCTTTATTCCACAAAAGAAGGAGTATTCAATCTTGTATTGCAATGCCTGTAGGCATTCTCCTACCTTTTTTGTTATCTAAGTAGTCCAGCAATCGAAAAAAAAATCTCCTCACTGCCAAAAATCTCCCTTGGTATCTCTACCCATGAAAGTACAGGGAGCAGCACCGTCAGCAGTGCATTCAGCTCAAACAATCAAGAAGCTTCATCATCATCCCTTTGATCTGAGTCCAAGGGTACCACTGGCAGGATTGGAACTTGGGCAACCCACACCACCCCCAATGGTGCCATCCAAACTGCTCAAACTAGCCAAAGTCCCTTTCACACACACCTCAGTCATTACAGCGCAAAAGAGGAATGCAAAAACCAAAAAAGATAGAAACAATAAATACAACAAACAATCATATCTCCACTCTCTTTCTGCCAGCATGACAACAAATTTGAAATTTGGAGAGTGATCCCAGCCTTGGGGCATTCAATGCAGATGATAGAAGAAGCCGTTCTGGTCATTCTGTTGTTTCAAGCCAATCTGGAGCTTTGGGTTGATCAGCCTTATCATCAAGGTTGAGATTGGACAGATCAGATAGCTTGTTGGGAAAGGGGTGGTGGAAGTGTTTTTGTAGGGTGACATAGCTTGAGGGAGGCCGACATTGGGAAGATAGTTGTCCAACTCCCATTGTTCATTTCATATCGATAGGTGGAGGACCCTCTTCCTGCATTGGAGTTGTCCATGGCAATAGATGTTCATACTTTGTGTGTCAACAACACAATGACGACAATATGGAGAGCAAAATGCAACAAAACAACCAAGTTTTCTCTATTGGTTACCTCTTTGTGCGTGGTGACATGATGATAACTTCAGGGGGACGGCAATGCAAAAGGGTGTGGACCTCAAATCCATCAGCTGTGCACATAGGAAAGACACAACAATTTTCAAGCATTTTCAATTTTATTTGCTGTCTGACATGCATCTGCTGGTGGATTTCTATATTTTATTGACAGTGGCAAATGTCAAGAAACCCCACATCTACAAGACATAGTGTTGGAGTTGTCCATTTGTCATGTGTGCAATACTCAACAATAGTTTTTGGACAGATATTTTTAGAGGCAATTTTTATGTTGATTTGATTAGCAGGGGTGAATGGAGTGGACAAGGCTTATCTATGTGGTTTGTCAAATTAACACAACAAACACTTGACTGGAGGGTGAGATATTTTTTGTGACCCCTTTGCAAAGAAGTGAAATATCACTTATCCTGAACACATGACTAACCCCCTCGCATCAGGCTCATGGCACACAACCTGTTTAGTTGATATCTAATCAACCTTTGTCCTTTGTTGCCAATGTTGTCTTGTCTAATCAATTGCATTACCTACTCCTCTAAAATAGTATGGTACATGCAATTTTTTTGACAATCCCTCATAATAATATATGTCATTCCTTGATACATCATGGTTGTGTAAGATTGTGTGACTACCTATTATGTAGTATTTATTTAGCTTGTTGCATACTGTGATGATGTGCTGCTAGCACTCAACATATCAATCACCAAATTGAATAAAATTGCTGATTTGGTATACTTAAACAAAAAAAATGATATGTACATCTTGTACCATATTCTATGTGACCCCCCATAATATGTTGATGCCCACCGTCCATTAGTTCATCTCATCTTTTAGTCAATTTCTCTCTAACAAAACTGAGTTATCAGGTGCTGGACACATGATTGGAAAGCCAAATAAAAGAAGATCTTTTCAATAATCTGCAAAAACCCAACTTTTAAAAATTTGAAATCCGGGATCCAACTACATCATATGCACTGTAATTTTGGTAATCTCAAGCTATATCATAAAGTACGACGTTATTTGAGTAACTTCGAACACCTTCGAAGATGACGATTGACGTCCGCGTCGTCAGCTGTCGTCAGTATGTGGGCTTTTTTTTACCGGGACCGTCGTTCCCAGGCATTGCGTTCTTTTGCTATTGAGGAGTAAACTCTAGTCTTCAACAAAGTCCGAAGTGATAAAATGAAAGTAGGAGTAGACGCTGTATTGTAGGATTTATATTTCTTGAGGCTTGTTAGTTTGAAATCCATTATATTAGGGCTCTTTACAATGTATGTATTTATTAGATAACTTATCCTTAACGCCAATTTGTCTATCAGCACCGGATTAGGAAAAGGTAGAACTACCGTGGCCTAATCCGGTGCTGATAGAAAATTTTTTGCGATTTCACCATGTTCCCATGGTGCTAGAGGTCTGCAAATTGGATAAATGAATTCAGAGTGAAATTTTGTGTAAGATTAATACCTACGACAATATCATTGTGCCAATATTCATGGAACTAAAAATATGTTTACAATACCACTAAAAAGTGCTAACAAAGTACATGCAAACAAATTTTGAAATATTTTTTTCGTAAAACGGTTTATTGGAAAATAATATAAAGTGATAATTAAATTATTTTTTTTGCAAAATTTTATCATCAATCCATCTTCTACCAGTCTTACACCACCAAAATTGGCATTTTATTTTCCATCATGGACAAAAAGTGTACACGATAGTTGATGGGTTGACCAAATTTTGGTGCTGATAGAATGTTGTAAGCTCATCTTACAAATTGGCATTAATCTTCCTTGCCACCACAATCACTAGGGTGTTATTGCGACTTACTGGTACTATCTAGTAAAGGCTAGCTTTTCTCTATCATCAACAAAAGTTTTTCTACTCAAAACACACTTAAAAATTTGTGGTAACTGCTACTACCTAGGTAACTCCTGAGAAGAAATTTTAATGCTGAAGTTGTTAATTTTTGGAGAAGATTTTTGTCAATGATAACCATAATTGACATACCACAAACTTTTTACATTGAAGCTACTTGTATATTTTTATGTTCTCTATGTAGTTTATCACCACAATTTATAAAATGGATTTAACCATGGTTAGTGTTTTGTTATAGCTGTTGTCAAAGGCCCTTATTAACATACTTTTACTTCTTGTTTTTAAAGAATAACTCCAAAAAGCCTTTTCAATAAGGGCATTTTAGAAGGATATCATTAAAGTCAATTTTTGACATAAGATACCTATCCAGCAGCACTGTATATTTGCTTACAAATTAAACTAAACTTTTTAATCTTCATAGATACACAGCTCACCATACATAAAAAAGATCATTATCATGCAAATCCAGAGGTGATTTTAGTTTTGTAATATTCCTTGTCGTTGTGAAGCAATGAATGATAAAAGATATATTGTTAACTTCAAAATATTCAAATTCAAAAGGTAAAATAACAACATTATTACATCATTTTTCCAGTTACCTTTCATCAAAGAAAAAACTTACTATCTTGGAGTGTGAAAATCTTATGAAACCTCAGAAAGTTCTTATTGGGGGCTTATAATTCTGAAAATATATATGAGCAAGCCATTAAACTATATATCATTATATTCATCTCAAAGAGTACTATTTTGTGGAATATTTATTTGTCTAATAAATACTACTAGATTATGAGATATAAACACCCATATAGCGAGTTCAATTTGTAAGCAAATATATGGTAGGTCTTTTCAGCAGCCAGTAGCCAGAAGAAAAACTAAAATGGTCATTTTACTTGTGACTGGTGTCAAGGAAATCATTTACAAGTTTCTGATTTTTTGGCACAAAACTCAAAATCACAATGATTTCAGTAGAATATACTGGTCATGAATATTTGATGGCAGTTATTGTGACTATGGCTATGACTATGGCATAATTATATCAGTATGTAATGTTTGGGTGAAGCTAAATAAATATCAAATGGATATGTCATAGATCTTATTAATATTGTCCTCATGGGTATCATTGGATTTTTTTGGGACATAGCTAGTGTGCATTTGACTTCAATTGACAATGGCCATTTTTGAAATCTAGTAACATCATAAAAAATAATTGATTCATTATTTGGGACACAGAAGCTTAGATATTGGAGAGAAGAAGCAAAATGACCTAACATTAATTGAGTAACGGTAATTTGAAGTCTGGCAAAAATGTTGATTATTTCTGCATTTTGTGGTACCAGAAAAAATTATTTAATTTGAAAACATGAAAATGAAAAGGCATTCATGAATTTTCCCATCAAAATCAAAACCAGATGAAATTGAAGATTCAAGTTTGAGTTGGATGTATGTTAAATATGAAAAAGTTAACATGAGTCACCAAAAATCATTATAAAA
The DNA here is from genome assembly GCA_036939595.1 of Thalassiosira livingstoniorum. Classification (NCBI taxonomy): domain Eukaryota; phylum Bacillariophyta; class Thalassiosirophyceae; order Thalassiosirales; family Thalassiosiraceae; genus Thalassiosira; species Thalassiosira livingstoniorum. The sequence continues at coordinate 6,705 of JALLOT010000907.1, forward strand.
AATAACTTTTGAAACAACAGTAACATCCATGTTTCAAACATTCCAAATCTTTCGTTAAATATTGTATTCCTTAATTAAGCGATTATATATGAAGTACCATATGTAAGATTGGTAAAATTCTCTTTGCATTTCATATGCTGTTAATTTGGTCAAAAGTAAAATAGAGTGTTTTTGATTCTAGCAACCCCCTCTAGTCATCCCATGTAACATCCCCCATTAACACTGCACAGCATTCTGGCAGGTACATTATGGTCAAGATGGCAAATTTCTAAAACTCAAAATAATTTTTATTTCTAAGCCTTTAGTAACTTTGAAAGTAAAACTTGTACTAAAAAATTAATTTTTTTTAATGTTTTTGACAAATATAGGTAAGAATCCTAAATTTCCATTTGCATCTTTTGCAATGATATCTCAGCAAAAAGTGTCAGGATGATTAATCATAGCTTTATAGGCTGCATAAGGATGGATCTGTTCTAGTACTATTACACTTTTTGAATCAGTATCATGTTTATTTTGCATAATGCACCAATTACTAGATAAATGACATTTATCTAGAATCAGTTGCAAAAATCCTCATATCATTTGAATTTTTTATAATATTTTTGACAAAAGAAATAAATTTTGTAGTTGTTGTTTTATTAGGTTTCATATGGAACCTCTATCACATATATACTTACTAACAATTTCAATGCAAAAATTGACCTTGTCGTAGTTTGTGGTACTAGCCGGATGACTGTGAGTTGTCAATTGAAGTCAAATGTAAAGTAGTAGATATAATCCATCCTATTATGTATGGTTAAGCTTTTTGAATTCTCATTCATGATGTTGACTGTTGTATGTTGTTAATGTTAGTTCTACTTATAAATGAAACAGTTCACCTTTATTTCCCTGTTTTCTGTTGCCTATCTAATCACCCTCTCTAACTCTGTTTGTTCCAAAATATTTCTCAAGTATTTTCACTTTGTATTTATTTTTAACAGACATTCAAATTTTGATGTCATCATAAATAGATATGACAAAAGGAAAAAGAACAGAGAAAGCCAGAAATGACATGCTACCTCTTCTGCCTAAATGATACCTGACTATTCATGTGTGTTTTGTTCATGTATGTATTTAAGAATATAATGAGAGATACATACCTACCCAACTAATTATACTATTGTGTCCAATGTTAAAAATATGAAAAGTAGACTTTTAAAAATCAACATGAATATTCTTTGACATGGATGAGCCACCATATAATTTTATCTTAGAGTTGTAGAGATGGTATCAACAGGGATTTGCTAATGTGCATCAAATACTGTACAATCTGTTGTAAAATTAGTGTGGTATAAGACAGTATTTGCAATGTCTATTTTTTCTAGAAAATTCTTCTGCAACCATTGTTGTGTTATATAGATTGCTGTTCAATAGATTAGATACTTGTTAGCTGAATACATTAAAAAATTAATTATTGGTGCTTAGAAATATATGGAACCACACCTTTTCTTGTTGAAATTAACAGTTATAGAGAGTATTTTCATAGCAAACATCCAATGAAGTGCAAAAATTAATAAGGGAAAGGTTTTGATTGACAAAGGCTGTTAGACTGAAATGATTGGACATCATGGCAGTGCTGTTAGGGGTCTGCCTAGTTGTGGTCCAATTTTGTTTTTGCTCCTAATGTTTGTTATGTGTTACTATGCATGTCATGGTACTTATATTTTTAATTTATTTACCTGGAATTGGGATCAGCATGTAGAAACATAGTGGAGATTTACTACAATAACTGATCCCAATCAAAATCATTTTTATTACAAATCACTTAAACATCAGCAATAGTTTTCTGCTTTGCTCTTGGGCAGCCCCCCTAGTCTAATCCCCACCATTATGCTTCTTTCAAGTTCATAACTGTTACTCTCTTGGTACCATGGTGATTGCCACATGTCTCTAATACCCTTTCCTGTCTTGCCCATTATGTTGAGTTTAACATTCGGTATTTGTGCTGATTGATCATTTGATTTCATTCTGGTGGTGTTTTTGTTGCAGTCAATTAAACAATAGCATTTTCACTGTAATGTTATGTGTAACATTAATTAGATCAATTTTTTTAGTGGAGAGCTCAGCCCCATTGATCCATCCACAAGTTAATTTGAAACTGATTTTGTCTGCTTATTTTACAGAAATCATTACGTAAGTTGTAGCTACAAAAACAGGTGCACCTATAACAGGTCCGGGGGCACATGGATGATCCATGGGATGTAAAATCTGATCAAAGACCTAATGATTACAATATGTACCATGCTACCACAGGATACCACTATTACCAATGTTGCAATCAACATGACCACATCTGCCATTGATTTTTCTTGCCCTAGTATCAAAATAACTATGAATAACTACCAATTGTAAATAAACATAACAACATCAATATAATAATTTAGGAGAAATTACCTATATTGAGCAAATAGTAGAAACTTTGGGTCAATGCCAACAGCAATTTCATTCACCAATAAGTTAATTTGAAATAAACAAGTTATCATATTGTAGTTGTAACCATCATGTGGCAACTTCCAGGGCAACTCATTGAACCCCCATAAAAAACAATGTGGCCCTCCAATTAGACATCTCTTAAGGGCATAATACACATAAAATATCAGACGCTTATCCAAAAACAACAGAGTAATTTCTAACTCAACAGAATTGGATGTGTCAATGGCAATCAAGATTAAAAATTTCAAATTCCATTGAGGCTTAACCTGAACATGAATTCAAGATAAATGAAGTTTTCATGATTGTGACCTAACATCAAGCAATCAATAAGAACAGGAGCATTGCTCAATGGGCTGGTGTTGTCAGATGCTTGGAGTTGGTAGCAACAGGACCCCCTTGTTGCATGTTTTTTAAAATTCAGCTTGAAATCTTTCTGATCTCAGTTCAGGATGAAACCTATGAAATATTGTTTTAGATATCTTTGCCTTGGTACATTACCAAAACTAAAAAAATAAATATATAAAAAAATCATATACATGAGAATCATGACATTATATGATGTGAATATCATTTAAGTTTGGTAATTATTTATTAAAATAAAACATGAATCCAGCACATAATTCTGTACTAGAATGCAAAAAATTATTAAACAGTTTGTAAGGAAATAAGACATGTGATAGAGTTCAGACAAACAAAGGTGAATTGTCTATTACTTATGGCAGTTTGATGTTATGAGATGTTATTTCATTCAATACCTAAGGTTTTACTTTTCAATACTAGAAGTCAGGATTATATAGCAGCAGTAATGTACCCACAATGATAGTGATGTATGTATGATCTTATGATCAACACAGGGTATTTTAGATTTCTAGATATCCTCTGATCACTAAAACCAACAACCAATTCAAAGGACTTTTCATAGTTTTACCTAAAGAAAAGTGATGTTAGTTATATCAATTCATCAATTTAATAGCAAATTATCAATAGCTGTAAAAGAAATACACAAAAATGTACCATATTTAACATACCATTTATTTAAGTAGCTGTTAATTGATTATTATAAATGATGCTTTCTGTATTTTGCCTCAGTTGAGCTTTTGTTTTTTGTAATACAGTTTCTAGTCATCAAACACGATTTCTTGTATCTTGCCTTCAATTTTCATGGATAGATGAGTACCACTTTGTGCTGCATGAATGGATCATGCAATTAAAGCTAGATAAGTATGCTGCAATAGATATGATATCTAGAGATATATGGATGGATACTGATCAGCAGATACTATTTATTGTGCACCTTAAATATTTCTTTTGACTCATGATCACTAATGTTAACTCTTTCTTTTGAAGTCATTTAGGTTTTTTGTTGATGTGCAATCTCCAATTTAGTCCATTTTGGTTCTAAGTATGCAAGTACCTTTTACATAGTGATTATAAAGCTGGTCAATGTATGAAATGATAGAGTTACTAGCATCTGGGTTGAACCCTTATACAATCAGAAGATAGTATGGTCATTTTCATGACCCTCTGGCGTGGAACACAAAAAAGTAAGGTTTTGTGTTTAGTAGTCCATGGACATTTTCTTTTATTCCATAAAACAAATTTTTCTTCATCATAAGCTTATTTTTACACAATATTTTGGAATACAAAAAAATGTCCTTGGATAACTACAAATATAGCAAACATCTACAAACATCCATTATTTGCTAACAAATGTTTATAATGACAAGTGTGGAAAAAGAGGCATCAGCACTTACAGCAGATGTCATTGACATCAGAAGACAAGGTTACCATGACTTCAAGGCATGGTGGAGTACTCAACTTCCCATGCAGCCCTGTTATGTAGATATATGTAGGTAGGTATATTATTATTATTAATTTTTGTTTGTTATAAGTATGTAGATCCATTTGGTGTAATGATTAGGAAGATATAAATGCATGAAGTTTGTGTAAACATTTGTCAAGATGTGGTCATACAGAACAACCCTGATGTCATGTTTCAACAAATATCCAATTTTGTGAGTTAGTCAGACATAGTACAATGAGGTAAATAATATTAGAACACAGTCATGAGAGGTAGAAATTCCCAGCAAAAAGTTTTATGTTATCCTACTATCATGCCTTCTGTGCATGGTAAAGTAATTGCCATGACTAAATTGCTCAAAGGATTGGTGCAATAGCCAGGCGGATCACCAGCAGTCAGACAGCTTTCTGGAAATTGTTCTGTTGTTGTAAACAAGGTGTGAACACTGAAGGAAAAATCCCATTCAGCTTGAAAGCATTACACATTATACATTGAATAGTCAGTGTAATAAGAGATAGTTTCCTTGTGATTGTGTTATGTCAGTTGCTTTCTTTCACTTTGAAATGACAAAGAATTAAAAAGACACAAAGATTTTCTTGTGCCCTTTTGTTTGGACTTTAAAATTTAACAGACTTTGGTTAAATCTTAAAAGCGAAATTTAATTTTTTTTACATTTGAACCTTAAATTGGGGTTTTTCCATTCATTTTAAGAGTCATATCATCTGTAATTAAGAGTTCTTTTTTTCTAAAAACTGCTTGTCGTGCTGGATCTTTTTGACTACTAATTATAACAAAGTGTGATATTATTTATCTCTATCATTTCAAATAATTTCATGTAACTAAGATTTTTATGCTAGTGTTATTCTAATAGTTGATTTCATTTAAAAAGACTGTTTTCAGATACTGAAAGCCCTAATAAAAAATGATCTTATCAATACAAACATACTATTTTGTATGCAGTGGCGTATTAAGACATGTATCTAAAAGATCAAAAGGCCTCTCGTCTCATATAATATAGATAAAAAATAGATAGTACCATAAGTAGGTGGTAGATAGGAGTAATATTTGGTACAATATCGAGGCGGAGCTTCAGTACTAGCCATATAAGATTTGTGGCCTTACTGTTCGTTTCTCTAAAAAACTTACCTTATACAAGAAAACTTTTAAACCAAAATATTCAACCTCTTTTAAGTATTACTCCTATTATTCTGAGACACTGCAGGTGCAATCTTTTATTGATTTTTTTACCACTGAATCCACTTCAACAAAAATTAGAGAGACATTGATAGAAATTTTAGATAATATGGTAATGTGCGCTGCTTTATAGATTTAAACTAAAATCTAAGCAAATATTATTAAGTATAAGTACTAGATTGTATTTGCTTGCAATAATACAAATTGACGAAGAACATCAGTATTTTGCTGTAACATCCTTCAGACTACCATAAAAGCTTTATTGAAGCTGCTTTAGTACCAAGTGTCTTTGGTATAGAATGAATACAATGGCAATCTCATTCAGTTATTGTTTTTTTACAACAACAGACATACTTATGGAAATTAGAAGATAATAAAACCTGCCATGGAGGTTAGAAATGCAGTGCTTGTAGTGGGAGTGATGAAAACTGATGCTGTGGGTAACAGGGCTAGCCATGGACCTGGTGGACCATTATGGTTGGAGGTTGTGTGAGTGGGATTGATTATTTTTGCCAATTTTTTAGCTATATGCAATTTCAATATAAACATAATTTATAGGCTAACTTAAAACAATCTTCTCTTATCCAGCAGCTTAACCGCACAAGGTTTGTTATTTTAGTGAGATCAGATCATCTCTGATGGTTTGTATGATTGTGAACAATACTTAATTAGTAAGTATTGTGCCATACTATTACTCCTAGCATACTATTGTATGGTACTTTCATCATATTTACCTGCTATACTACAATGTCTACCTATACTAAAAATATAATAATATTTTCTTCTCTAACTAAATATTGTACTATTACTGGCCATGTTGCATGCACTATTCTGCAATTTTCTTACAACATACTTACATACCATACTTATGTACATCCTAGTAGGGGGTTGCTCAATTATTTTTAAAAAATTTCAAACCCCACATTTTTCTCTGAATATTTGTGCACTTGTTCCAACATATGAGAACAAAAGATCCTAAAATTTTCATGAAAAAAATTGACCCTGGGCAAAGTTATGGACTGTCAAAGTTGCTACCAGAGAGTATTTGTGGGACTCAAAATGGGACTGACCTACTAACAATCCTGCTAGCTATTTTTGGTCATTGTGTAAAAGCTTGACACGTGTGAGAATAAAAGTAAAAGATAGAAACTCTCAGTCATGTGCAACAATAACCACACATTGTCATAATGCATTGATTACAGCTATTGGTCTTCACAGAAATGAATAGTTATAATGGGATGGTTTCAGTGTCGGGAAAGTAGTTGGCAACAAGAGGTTTTTTCTTTTTTTTGTCATTTCAGTTGGGCAATCAGCTTGAAAGTCAAAAACTGAGAGGTATATTCAATTTGTATCCATTCAATAACAGAAACTTAGAATATGTTGTTGCTTTTTGAGATTGATACTTGATTTCAACAGTGGTGATAATGTAGGGTAGGTTGATGGCAATCAACAAAAAAATGATCTGTGTATGAACACTTGTGTCCAAAGCCTTATATTAAGATGGAGTGAATTTGAATATTTAAATTCACTTCATTTATTGTTATTTGATTAGATGTTCTAAAGAATTGATGTGCTTTTCTCAATTTGTTGAAAAGTTTAATCAAATAGATCCAGGACAATTTTTTTCAAGCATCAAAGACTAAATTTACACGAAAAAAGGCTAAACAAATATTTCAAAGCAAGCCTCCCTGGTCATCATCCAGCCTGGTAGCAGGCTCAATAAAGCAGAAAGTGCCAGGATAAGTGATTTTGAGCACCCCAACAAATCACTGAGTGCTTTTTCTTTTTGGAATATGCAGAAAGATAATAATGGGGATGAAAGGAATCAACTGAAATGTGTAAAAAGCACCAAAAATGATACATCCAAAACAAAAAATCTGTGTTAACATTAACATGTACTTACACCAAGAGCACTTTGATGTCAAGCCTGATACCATGTCCTTAGTAAAAATGACAATGAAAAAAGCACAGTTGCAGACAGCAAATGCTACAGTAAATGGCACAGGCAGCTTATATCTAGCAACAACCCAGACAATACGGAACAACTTCGGGGGAAAATTTATTGCCACAACAACTCGCACAAGATTGTTCGGTGGGAGAGAAATGTCAAATTGAAACTAAGAGAAGACAATATTATTAGCAATCAAGAGTAGCCAAGGAAAGAAAGAGGCCAATAGACTGATGTCAAAAAATTCCTTACTTTCTTAGTCGTTCCAATTGAGAGTTCATGCTGGTGTCTCCAGGGAAGAGATTTTAGAGCTGCTGAAAAGGATTTAAGGAGCATTTTTTAGTAGATGTGACAGAAAGGGGGAAAATGTCATGGTGTGCATAGAATCTAACCTTTTATGATTTTCTTCTATGCTCCTTTTCAATGATTGGATCAATTGGACTGGTGGATGGCCACCTGGCACATCAGCTGATGCCTCTTGTCTTCATCTCTGTCTTCTCTGTCAAAGCCCTTGCTTTGTAAAGGAGTTTAAAAAAGTAAGTTAGCACGAGCAAGTAAAGAGGCAAAACCAAGAATGAAAAGGTCCAAGCAATTGAAAAAACATCAAAAACATGCAGAAACTCACACAATACACAACAGATTGTTTGTCCTGATTGATGGTTTGGGACCGGCATGGTGGGAGTTGTTGTCAATCCCATCGCCCAGATGGGTTGGGGGTGTTGCATTGCAACATACACCTGAAAACTTTCACCATTATGGTGTTGCCAGCAGAGCATTAAGGCCAAAATGGCAGAAATATGACAAAAATGGAGTTGACTGCGCCATTTTGTGGTTTTGTGTCAATGAAATCTCATGCCACATGACATGCAACAACTAGCTTTAATTATAAATGCACTCACGTGCGTGGGAGGAGTGCAGGGAAAAAGTAGCAGCCTCCAATCATCACTATGGGCTCAGCTATTAGTGACACAGTGTGGATGGATGGGTGCCAAAAAATTTCCCTTATTCCTATTGTCTCTGCAACTGGCCAGATTTGAAAAATGCTCTCTCGTCAGTGGAAGGCGATCATACAAACATATGTCTGGTCCTTCAGTTCCAGCTGGAACTTAACAAAATATCACTAACTAGTATTTGAGGAAGGGTCTAATCCTAGAGAGAGCTAGAGAGATTATCATGATTTTTTACCTGAGTACAAGTACAAGTAAGTAGTAAAATACCTACCTACCTACCTATCTACCTACCTACCTACCTACCTACCTACCTACCTACAAGTATCAATTTTTCATTCAGTGGCTTGTATCATCTACTCATAGTGATCATAGTGGATAATCAGTACATAATAAAATTATAATATTGTGGTATTCCTAAGTAAGTACTAGTAGTCAGGTACTTTTTTGCTCATACCAGGGAGGGAAAGTTGCACAAAAACTGATATTATCCGAGTCTAAAATGTTAAGAGTAATTATCAAACATGACTTTGTAAGAAGAAAACAGGAGGCAATAAATAATGAAAGACATGATGCATGGGCACTCCTTTTTGAATGTACAGATTTTTTTTTGATTCTCAGTTTTATCTGAAAAAACATGTGTAAAATGAAATAATTAAAGTCAACACAACTTATTTCTCAATTTTCAAAACAAGCATTATTTGGAAGCCTGGAAAATCAAATAAGCTCAAGGAAGAAGCTAAGTTTGTGGTGGCAGAATGAAATCTTGGCACACACACACAAACAACAAGCAGACAAAATCCTAGGTAAGCTCCAATCTTTATATAAGATTGGACTGGTGTGCTATTTAGAGTTTGTAACATTTTTTACAGGAACAATCAGACACCAGGAAATTATTTTTGTCTGTTCTTGACCTTGTCCACATCAAAATCCATCATCGCAATGGCAATTGTCTTGATTGTATTGCAATGGTCAAGGCATTAACCAAGACTCTACCTGAAATAATGATCTTGTTTACATTCATTACAGCACTTTTATATTAGGTTTTAATAACATCATAAATTTATTTGGATGAATGGAGAGCCAACACCCCATGATAAAGTGATGCAAAATGAGGGTGGAATCATTTGCAAAGCTGATGGCAATGGGATCCCCCACAGCTCAGGGCATAATTACAAAATAATTTTGCCCTTTAAAATAGATTGCTTTGTTGTATCATGATTAAGGCTGCATTGGGGTGGAAAATTTTGTTAGCAATCATGGACAAAATAACCATCAGTATTGCCACCTCCAGTCATCTGTGACTCTTTTGATTGGTGTTGTCTGATGTGCATGGTGAAAGCAAAAACATGGAATAAAATCAGTTCAACCCATGACACCTTTCACTCAGTCAGAACAATTGGCATTGGAAATGGGCAGCTACAGAGCTTGTGATAGAGACATCAAGTTGTCACTGCTAATGCCACTTCCTGTTGATGATCACTAACAGTGTCTAAAAAACTTGATGATGGCCATTGGCAGAGACTCTTCAACCACAGATGACTGTCTCACATGTAGCAATTCAAACGCGGCAGCTGCGATCTACACCCCAAATGGTTACGTGACACATTCTGTCTCTGTTCTAATCTTTCTATGCTTTTTCTGTTTCATTAAAAATGATCTTTGGGTTTAAAAGATAGGCATCGACTAGCATCATTTTTCATAACTAGAAAATAATTCAAGTTGTTTGTTTACTAGACTGCTGAATACAGTCCACTCTTCCATAATTCAACTCTTATTTTATTTATTATCATCATTGTGTTTTAAATGTTTATTTATATTTTTGTCACCAAAGATGATCATCATCTGGACACGTGAAAGTGAATCGAACTATGATTTGTATAGTAAAATATTGTTGGTCAAAAATATAACAGTTCACAGGCTTGGTAGAAAAATAATTTATTTTGAATATTTTTCATCAAAGAAATGTTATATTTGAATTGAA
>JALLOT010000908.1:4724-17074 GCA_036939595.1 Thalassiosira livingstoniorum
CACAATTAAATGATTGTGGTGGAATCAGATTTTCTTGCAACAAATACTGTGCCAATCATGAAACTGGACACTCCTCTAAAGGGCCCAACTGCAAGGTTGTATCAGAAACAAGTGCAGGAATTTTTATCAAACGCACCGTTGTAACAAAAGGTCTGTTTGACAAGAGCTCTACAAATAGTCTCAATGACAAAGTTCATTTGGGGACTATTTTGACTGATTATGGGGTTTTGAGCAATGAAAGTGTACTATGTGCACATGTAAATGTAAACAAAATAGAGATTGACATTGAATAAAGGATTGGAAAATTAGGCAAGTTTCAATAACTTATCAAAAAATGCATGAGAGAAGCACTATTCATGACAGAATCCTATGTGTGTACAACATGGGAATTCCAAGGTCAATATGCAAGGACTACTGTCATTATTAGTCCAATGAATAGCAGAGCATCCTTGACCCAAAAGAGAGGATTGGTACACTTTTCTCAAAATGCTAAAAAATAATTTGAATTACTACTAACATGGCCCATATGACAGTGTTGACAAAAATATAGTAAAAACCAAGATTAAAGTCTTTCTAAGGAGTTTGCAGGTGACAAGATTGTGTGAGACCAATAATCTGTACAATGTCTGATCTGCATCAAAACAATTGACACTAAATACTGTTGCAATCACAGAAGCTGGTGAAGAAAAATGGAACAACAAGCACATCCATTATGGCTATGCAGTAGATAAAGATATGACTTGGGCCAACAGTGAATTCAAGTGTGTTCCAAAGAACCATGGAGCAGGGACTGATTGCATCAGTGGGTTTATGATTCCTTCATCTTCTAATTTTTTTACTGCATATATCAAGAAAGAAGTTACACAAGATGATCCATTTCTTGAGAGTATCACAGGAAAAGATGGCTTGTTGCAAGATTGGAAGAATGGTCCCAACAGCAGGACCCTAGAGCAAACCCCAAGTGGACAAACACCAAAATTAATAGAATAGACAGCCCAGTTAGTAAACCAGGACAAAAAGGATTTTCACTAATGGATAAAACCCAACAAAAGAGTCTGGTGCACTCAATATTAGCACAAGTAGATTGAGAGCAGTGCACTTTGTTCAGAACAAAGAATCAAGTATTTGAGCATATTTACTGTCAAAGAAGATTGGAAAGGGTTGATTGCACACCAAAATGCCAACAAGTGGTGCTAATTAAAAAGGCTCAAAGAAATCAAACCCAAAAGTGGCATGTATCTGAGGAATACATGCAATGAAAGTTGATAGTAAAGGAATGACAATTCATTCAAAAAGTAAAGAAATGATTCTCATGTGAGCTATGGAGTGATGGACTTCAAACCCAAATTTAAACATAGTGTTTGATCTGGTCAAGATGAATAGTAACAGAAAAATAAAAGCCAATTCAGTGAATCATTACAAACACCAAGCTGGAATGGGTGAGATACTAAATAAGAGTCTAGTGTTTCATGGTTCTGATATGCCTGAGAACAATGGAAGTGACCATATTCAAGATAGATAGCACGTGTACCAATTACCATGTACCAACTTAGCTAGGAGACAGGAAGAAGTTGGTGGCTTGCTGGCAAGATACAAAGGTGACTCTAATATCTCCAGATCAAGCCTTTTGGGAGAGAGTGTGAATGAAAACTATTTGGAACTTGTGGTAAAGATGCAAGAATGGACCAGAGAAAAATTGACAGCTTCCACAGTTGATTGATTTGATATTTTGACATAGAAGTAACACATTGGTGGTGATTTAAAGGCACAACCAAGTCACATGAGTTTCTAAGGGCAGAAAATATGATCACTGAGTCAAGTGGAGCCTTATCCAAGAAGAATTGTGCGGTTGATGTCACAGTAGAAAGCCTTTTAAGGTCCACTTGTGACATTAATGATGTCAATTGTGTTCAGTGGCTGAAATGCCATGTGAAGTTGAAAAAAGTGAACCTGAGAATTGTGTCCAGTGGCACAAGGTCTGTGTGGAAGCAAAAGTTGAAGTGTCAAAGGTACAAGGTACATGACAGGAAAAGAAATCACAATGATTTAGTTTGGTGGTTGAAAGGAAGTATGGATCAGATGAGGAGTGACATGGATATACTGACCAGGTGTATTGAAAAATTTTCAGGATCTGATGAGGCTTGCTTTAGTCAGTGGATAAAATTCAGAGTAAAGGAACGCAAAATTCAGAACAAAAAAGATCAAATGGACCACCTTCTATGGTCAAAAGGAAGAGCAAGGAGCATTGGGTTCATAACAATGAATGACATTATCAAAGTATATCATGATGAGACAGACAAAGAGACAATGACAAGATTGGGAGAGGAGAACATTGCAGGTGTAGGGGCCTTGTCCATTGATATACACCCATCCAAAGAAATCAAAGCATTGATTCTTAGACCTTGGTAAGATTATGTTGGGATATGCCATGTTTTGTTGTGTATGGAAACAGACCTAGCAATTGATAATGTAGCTGGAGTGGTTTGAATGAATTTAGATAGTATTGCAGCTACTTTGCTTGAAGATCTTGGAAGAACAAGTAATGTGGTAGAGACAAATGGACTTCTAAATGCCAACCAAAAGTCAACTGGAATAGCCTGTGTTTTATTGATGGACTGATGTTTAAGTGCAAGGATAGATGACAACTAGAATAAGATTAGATCTCATACATCAATTATAATCTATGGTTTGTAATTTTATTTTGTACATAGTTTTCTGTCATTTGTTCTTACTGCAAGCCTGCAACTGGGCTAGCTGAGAGGCTTGTCATTTGGTAAGGGACTGTGTAGTCAGCAGGATTATAGGTTTTCCAACAGAGCAAGATTGGATAAAAATACAGAATACTAATATCAGGTACCTACTGCACTTAGGCACTAGTATCATAGACCATTGGAAATTGATGCATGTATGGCTACTGCAATACTAATTTTATAAATTGGACGAGCTCTGGATCTGGATGGTGTGAGTGGCATTGTTACTTACACTCTCTAGAGACAGAGTAGTAATAATAGAGAGGGTTAGTCGCAACAAAAGTTTTCATTGTTGCCTCATTATGACTGAGCAAAAATCCAAAATAGTAATTTTGTTCATATAAATTCTATTTTTTCTTCTTCTTCAATGGTGAAATTTTGTACATAGATAGAGTAAGTAAAGGAATCAAAAATGAATTGCTAAAATAATTTAGTATTATTATGGCAGATGATCACAAAACATAAACTGGTAGAAGAATAATTTTCACATAAGGTTTCGAAATCTATTACTTTCAATCAGCTCCCACCCACCAATTAGGATTATTGTTCTGAGGCAAAAATTCCCTCTTTGTATTTTACACTTTCTCAATGTTGAAAAAAAAAGACATGTGATGTGAATTGTAAGAATAACATGTCTGTTCTCTTTAACATTCAATATCATTTAGCTGATTATGATATAGCTGGTGACAATCATGATGTCAATGGTGTTGGCAATGACAATACCAAATATGCCAATGATGATTTTTATGGTGTTAGCAACAATGGCAAGGGAAATTTAAAATTAGAAAGGATGACATTGTTGGAGATGATACAAAAAAGGTGTAAGATTGCAACAAATATTGAGGAGCTGTTGAGAATAACAAGGCTAGAGAGGATGATGAAGAGGATGCATTCAACCCACCTTATTGCATGATGTGGTGCCTTCCATTGGTTTGCTACATTAGCTGCCTTCTTTTTTGCTTCTGTCTTACAATATTGTATTTCAGTTGTGTTTGTGGTAGACCTTGTCTTGTTGCAGGCCTCTTCTTCATGGTAGGCTTTTGTGTTGAATGCTATTGAAATCAATAGGATTGGCACAGGACAATTGATTAATTTTGTGACAAGAGTACTGGCTATTGTGTCATGTCTTGACCAATTGTGAAAAATATTTAAAATGAATCTAAACCCACTGTAACAATTTGAATTCTTTATCATTTTACATTAAATTTGCTGTTTATCTAGTTATGGTGCATCAAAATTATAGAAAAAAGTAATGTTTTGCATGCTTATTTACATTCCTCATATAAAAGACAATAATATCCAAGTATTTTTGTTGTAACACAATGTTTGATAATAAATATAAATTTGTCATCAACGCAAAATTGTTAATCTATATTATTTCTTACTTGTTTCTTGTGGATGGCAAGAAGTTGGCAGTCATTCTGTCAACATTGTCTGAGGACCCAAGTTCAGTATCACCAATGGAAACACCATTTTTGCAAGTATTGTAGTTCATTTTGTTTAGTTTTTTGTTATGTAATTGTCCAAGGAGTGATTTGTTTTTCAGGATTGTACTGGAAACAGACATACCAGAAAAGTGTACCTTAGCTAAAATGTACAAATGGGTACATTTGACTAGCACTAGCATGATCCATTGCAAAATCTGTGTGTACAGCTTTAGTTAGTGTTTTTTATTGAATGAGTGTGAGTTTTTCTTTTCAAGAGCAATTTGGTAAGATATATCAACAGTCTGATTTCACAATCCTATATTGTACCTGAAATGTTATTTTTAAGCTGCTGCATAATTTTGTACATTGTACATTCAGACAAACATGCCATGAACAGAGACAACCAAGTTTTTATGTAGTTGAAAGAATGTTTTTAGTTCTTTTTTGATTACATCAAATATTCTCATAAAAATGTCAGACAAAAATAAAGTATACAAGTATTGCAAATCAAAATTAAGCTCTAACTGAATGAATCAGTTGGTCTTATCAATTTTGATATGTTTTAGAAATCATAAAAAATTGAGCAAATGTTCACAATATTCCCAGAAATGTACCTAACAGTGTGTGCCTCAATTCCCAATGGTTTATGGTATTATGGTGAAAAAATCAAACTAAACTCCATAAACAAAGTGGGTAAAATTTTCAAAGCTAAAAATGATTTGGATAATAATCTGGGCAAATTCTAGAAAATGAACTGGGTTAACTCAACATTATTGAAAAAACCATTTCATTCTCAAGTGTACTAAGCTGATAGTAACTGGTTAAAGATTTTAAATTCTTGCTAAATATTGGCTAACATGAAAGTTATTTTTGTAAGCTTTCTACTGGCACAAGTAGCACATCAAGATGCCTCCTTTTATTGTGAGATATATGTCATAGAATGTATCAGCATTAAAAAACAGATTTTAGCATTGGTGAAAACATTTTTTTCTAATATGGTCATCAACAATAAAAAAGCTTTAAACCTCATTTATTTAAAAAAGGTTGGTGTTGAATGCTGAAGCCTTATGTGTTGATCTCATGCATTGACTTGCATATTACAAGAGTGGCTGATGCTGATGGGCAGGAATATTGTCATAATAAACAAACTTTTGGAATTTTCTTGTTTTGGTTATTTTTTCTTCTCCAAATTCTTTTTTTCTTTTGTACATCACATATATTTAACAATTAAGAACAAAATTATTATGACAATTACTCTTCAAATAGTTTTAAATGTCCAATGGCACTAAATTCAGTGCCATAACAAAATAACACTAGATTTTATGTCATGGTTTAATTTTGTCATTGAGGGCACACTTATGCTGCTTTGTGTCACAATTTGTGTCATTTTTGTCACAGTAGGACCATGAAAGTAAGCAGATTTTGTCAAAATTTTGATCCTTCATGCATTCTTCTTTACCACTCCTTGTACCCAAAATACATGAAAATTTAATTAAAAATCTATTCAAATCAAAATCTCTTGCAAAAAATATTTTCCAAAATATTATATATTTTTCAGAAAGCAAAATAAAATAAAAACTATTGAAACAGGGCAAACAATAACTTGTTTTGATTGAGATAATTATTTTTTTGTTAGTAATTTTTGATTTTTTTGTTAGTAATTTTTGATTTTTTGTAGAAATAGGTAGAAATTAAGCAAATTATATCTGCTTTGATCGTATAATATTTTGTTGTATATTTATATTTTGTACTTGCTGTATTTTAATATCATATGTAGGAAGTATTATGTTTGACCACTATTAAGTTCTTGTATGTACATACATTGTTCGAGGGACTTATTTGACATCACTCTTGTTGAAAGTAAAAAAAAGCCCCAGAAATGGTCAGTCCTACCATGGTACTAAAATGGTACAGAAAATATTGCATGTAACTGTAACAGAATTGAATGGTATGAGGGTCTCTCTTTTTCCTTTTTCTCATGGGGATGTATGTTTTATGTAGTTGTAGGCATGCACCTACCTACCTACCTACCTAAAATAACTATTGCAGGTACCATACTACACATTCTGGAAGCAAGGATGGTCATCTGATGCCCAACAGAGTGAGACTGTCCACCAGTTTTAATACAATCCACAGGTTGTGATTACAACCCATAAATACTGACTTATGATCCACCATGGATTGTGAATGCAATCAGTGTATGATTACAACTGATGTATTCTAATAGTACTAATACAATGTAGGTGCATTTTAGGAGTGTCTTTTCCCATGTAGACCCATCCCAACAGACCCACTAAATGCACTTTAAAATTTCTGTTTTATTATTAATAATAATACAATGTAAGTTTTCTCCTCTGAATTCTGCATCTGTGTGAGGATTTTGCACTGATAATCAATGGATTGCAATTGCTATTCATGGATGGCTGTTATCAATTTTTTATTTTTGTGTACTTGCCATTGTGAAGTAAAAATATGGATCATTCTTATTGTTCCCTTGAGGTTAATGTCTATTGAAAACAATAAACTTGAAAACTGAGTTTATTCTGTTGTAAACTTAAATTTCATACAATATTGATTATAAGATGCAGGTTTTGATGGAAAATTTAGTAAGCCATAAACAACCATAAGTAGAAGTACTGCATGACCATGACATCTTCAATGAAAGTCCAATTATTTTGATCTGGCCCAATGTAATAATAGATTCATTAGGCTTTCATAAAGACACTTGAACAAAATGGATAATAATTTTATTAGAACAAAGAATGATCATGTTTTCATCCTAGAAATTCCTGTTGCCTGTGGAAATAACAATAATGTCATAGCAATGAGAAGGAGATGATCTCAAAGATCTTTCAATTGCAGGGTGTTCCAGCACAAAAAAAACAAATAACCATCATGATCATATTGTGTTGTCAAAACAATGTTTTAAACTCAGTAGTAGAGGGCATGTAATAATGGTACACTAGACAGAAATCACAACTGCAAACCCTCTCCCTGACCAAAAAGTATTTCACGTTTTGTAAGTTTGATTCTTTTATTTTTGATCCTTATGATTCAACCAAATTATTTTTGTCTTTCATTGAACAATGTATGTGATCTTACAACCTGGGATTACTATGATTGGACAAAATCTACATTATGAGAAGAGATAGATATCTATTGTCATTGGTTGTATTAACCATTGTAAGCCAAAGAGAATATTGAAAGTCAACCTTGTCCTCCCAAACAATGGTTCTGTCCTCATCAGGTTAATTGCAGGATTACCCTTTGTCAAAAAAGGTCAAATTATGCCCTTTGTATGGTTGCTGTGATAGGTTGAGTTGCATACTCATATTGATATTCTCAGTGAGCTGATCATGAATGTGGTGGTGCCCTAAATTTGATATTTTGGAGAAATTTAAATCAGTGTCAACCAAATTCTCTTTTAAATAAAACAATTTTTACTCATAAGTCATAAAAAAATCATTTGAAGTTATAAAATGGATTTTTAAGTTTGGACCAACATCAATCTAGAACCAACTCTTTCTGATATACTCAAACATGTACTCATTGTATGCACATCACTGGTATACATTTAGAGAATATATCCTGGCCAGAATAACCCTTCACTTAGCAATCACCTCCCAGAAAATCAAGGCAGTCTACGCATTGACAGTTGTGGTGGAGTTGGGATGCCTGTTCATAAGTACCCAAAAACCTGTATGCATTGTGACCCACAGAACAAAGCCCAAAGTCACTAAGGCAAGGGGCATTAAATTCCATGGGTTAAGAGCTTTCAAAGCCCAGTGCCAGTTGTTCTTTTCCTGGCAACCTGATACAAAAAAATGACTACTGGACCTGGCACAATCCAGCATATAGTCACAACCCAACCAGGTTGGATTACCTGGCTCAAGGGATATTCTGAGAACACTTAGGAATGCACAAAACTTTGCTGCAAAGGCTGCTTATCCCTCTACTGTGAGAGTGTGCTGGAATCTAGGGATCCGAAGGCCAGAATGTAGCACTGACAAACACAAAGATCAAGCCAAAAGACACAAACATTGCTCTTAAGTGTCCATGCATGTCATCAAAAATATCAATAATACAATACTGATGAGTTTCACAATGCACAACAAGTTTGTATAGATGTTTTAATAGAAGTGTATGGAATGCTTTGGTCGTTTAATATCTCAGTGATTTTTCATGCTTGTGGATAATGAAAATGGCCTAAGGGTCATTACAACTGTAGCAATGTCCAATTAAATCCTAGCCTAATTTTGATACAACAACTCTTTGTTTTGAACAATTTTCTGCTTCATCTAGTAGCAATTTCTTTCTTTCAGGACAGCATCTACTCATTTGAATTTCATTTCAAGTTAAAATTAATTTAATAATCCATGGAATATCCACATCAAGATTGGTCTTTAGGACTACCTCTAATGATGAAGGTTGCAAACGACCGAGTGAATGATGGTGTCGTCAAAGGACTTGGGACATTTGGCTGGTTAATGGTGCGGCATTATTCACAATGTTTTAGGCTAATCCATTGTGTACTTTTTTATTCTCATAAGTTCTATCCATGTTGTCGTTTTACTTTCATATTCCACTACCATACCAACAACGAATTGGCAACAGCACAAAAAGTACAAGAATCATTTATATTGCAACGAATTATTCCAGTTTTATGCATGTTTTTCATTTAACTTTCATATTCCACTACCATACCAACAATGAATTGACAAAAATACGAAAAGTACAAACATCATTTATGGCAACAGTTATTCCACCTCACTATAATAATACATCTTCACTCTGCACCAATACAGAGGATCCATCCCTCTTTGTACAATATTGGCGTAATACTCCATCTATGGAGCACATTACAACTGATTCTTCCTGTACCGATGCTTTTGCACTGTGGAACCCACTTTCCTTGCCACCACTGCCACCACTGCCTCCTGGACCTCCTGAACAACTTTTGCCTAGCAATGCTACGACAAGATAGGGCACCTGGGGGGTACCTCCCGATTTACATGTGGCATTTGCCATTGCTGCTTCTTTGGACTTGGATGTTGCGGTTGCGGGTGGAGGTAGATTACTAGCACCTAATGGAACTCGAATCCTAGCAAAAGATCGGTGTTTCCCTGGAGTACCATCTTGCCCCACTTGCCCTACCTGCCCCACTACTTGCCCGATTTGTGTCACCTGTGCCACTTGAGCTACCTGTGAAGCATGCTTTCGTACCGAATCCTTGAGACGTCGAACCAACGGTTTCTTCATTTTACCCACTTTTTGAACATTGGGATTGGGTTCAACCCCAGTTTCATTTCGCGGTTGACCTTCTCGAACCGTCTCAAAATCAATTGGATTCTCCACCGTAGTCCTATTGTTGGTGTGGATGTCATTTCCCTCTGTGGTGAGTTGTTGTGTCAATTGCGATAATTGATCCATCTTCCCGACCTGTTCCGTCTGCCCAGCCACACCATCCGGACCACCGTTTTGCCAATCAAACAAATGAACCGTCCCACTACTCCCATACACCACCAACCAATCACAGCCATCATTCCAACCAAGAGAATGAATTTGGCAGGGACGTGATCCTCGATGCCATTCCCATAGAAATTCTCCCGTCGGGAGCGCAAAAAGACGGATGGTGGTCCCTTTGGTGGAAGTTGTTGCTAGGTAGGTCGATGTGTTCGAACCTCCGCTGCTTCCACTGAGAACCATTCGTGTGACGGCGTGCTCGTGAGCATTGATCGTAGTATGCAAGTGGATCCTCCTACGAATCTTTCGCGAGGAGGAAAATGAATTACTGCCAAGGGAGACACTGGCACTTTTTGCACTCGTGACACTTCTTCCTCCCACACTGACATCGCCACTGAATCCAGCAATCCGTTCCGTTTCGTGGACCAAAGTAGGATCATACACCCTTACGGTCCCTGCAGTCTCATTGAAACTTTTGCATACTAGATACACACTTCCCACACCTTCATTGGTGTGACCATTGCCAACGCCACTGTTACAACCACTTGGAGAAAGGTCAAAGTACGCTCCAGAATTAAAAATGTCCAACCCTCGTGAAATGTTTCTCAATGTGTCTGTTGGGTGAAGAATGTTCATGGTTTGAATGTACATTGGTTTTATTGTGGCAGTGGAACTTGTACTAATCGAAGTCGTGCTCAACAAATGAAACACATGCAGTCTTCCATCCACAGTGATGGCCACCATAACTTTCGTTTGAATTTCCACCCGCTTGATTGCTGCAGAAAGAGGAAGGGCGGCTATTTGATTCGGCGGACTGGGCGGACGGGTTTGACTGGACTTGGCATTACTACTGGAGCGTCCACTTGTGTTGCTGGCATTGGCTGAGTTGACTGAGTTGGCGGAGTTGTTTCCATGATTTACAGTAGGATGAACATGGTACAAAAAGAGACAACGGGGGTTGTCCGGTCGAACCACCGCCAATAACGATGCATCATAACTACGGCGGTGGATTTGAGCAAAACTCGCCCCGGTCGGAGGAAGGAACACGTCGTACACATCCGAATCTCGAAGACGGCAATTTCCAAGTTCCAAATGGTCCAACACACGAATCCGAACCCCCAAGGAAGTTGCAAGGAGCAAGCATGTTCGATCGCGGCTGAAGGAAATGGAACGAACGATCGGTCGGGCGGTGCCAGAGAGAACGCTCCATGAGGATGCACTGGTATGGGTAGATGCACTGGTAGTGGTGCGTGAACTCGTATTTGTAGGGGTAGTTTGATTTGTGTTGGTGGTTGCATTGGATTTATTCGAATGTCGAGTTGTATTGGAAGAATTTGAAAGGTTGTTCATCAGTGGTGGGTGGCTGGGTGGACTTTGTTGGCTTACCAGGTCACTTTTTCGGTCAGTGTTGGAAATGTCCATTGTCGTTCGTACTTCTTTTGGCTGCTCTTTACTTGCATTGGTTGTTGTATCTGAAATAGATGCTATGGATTTTGAATTTATGGGGGCTGTTGTAACTTCTGTAGCTGCTGTATCTACTGTAACTGATGGCACTTTGTCTTTCCTCTCGTTTGCTGGTGTTCTATCTGATGAAATTATTGGTAATGATGCAGCAAAGTTGTCGTGTTGGATCCGACTATCACTTGGATGGACTGAATCATCATTCATAGGACTTGGTAGTACTTTGCCATCCTCAACATGTTCTCCCGCAGCAGCAGCAGTAGCAGTAGCAGCATCAGCGGCGTGTCTGACATCACTGACATCCTCAGCTCCGCCAGAGTCACCCGCTTCTCCAGAGTCACCCGCATCATCCGCGCCTCCGGCATCGTCTGTATCCGAAGGGAACATGGCAGTCNGTGAACATGGCAGTCGCACTCATGCACGAATGGAACAATTCATTGTCGTCGCCATCGCCGTCGTCATTGTCGTCCGCAAGGGGACTCTTCTCCATGTTCATGTTTCTGTAATGATAATTGTTGTTGTTATGGTTTCGTTTTGGTCACACTGCAGTCAATAGTACGTTTTGAGCTGTTTTGAGGTTTTGGCTTTGGAAGGTTTTGGACGTTTTTGGACGCGATTCAATCACCATCATCGTGGTCGCGTTCTTTCTGAAGTTCTGGAAGTAAGTAGAGTATACCGTACAATACCATAATATGTACTTACTACATATTATACAATACCAACTTCCTTACATACTACTTCTTACTCCCAAATCTAATCTACTTACGTACGCATTACATAAAACATAGGTAAGTATGTACGTACCTTAACTCGTATAAATAATAATGTAAGGTACAGCCAATACCATACTTGCTTGCTACTAGTACTGTGCTACTCTGTTCTACCAGCTACCACTCATGTACGGTACAATACTGAATGCATGTATGAATGAGATGAGCTAGGTATCTACGTACGTAAGTAGTAAGTGGGAGTAGTTAATACTCCTATTATGCATGATAGAAGTAAGGTACGTAAAGGTAGATAGGAGGCTTTTCTTTCTCTCGCTCGCGAGATGGTTCATTCATACCTACCCAAATCATACTTGATTTTATATAAGACATTTTAAAATAGTTTTTGTTCGCTAATAATTCTATTAAATCTTTAATGCTAAATAATTTAGTCCCATTTTATTTTGCCATTATTATTTACCAACTATAAGAAGTCTTACACCTTTGTATTCCACATCAGTGGGCCAGAAAAAAAGGCCAAC